>RJWJ010009919.1:0-48587 GCA_004363605.1 Indri indri | reverse complement strand
CTCAGGAGTTCGAGACCAGCCTGAGCAAGAGCGAGACCCTGTCTCTACCAAAAATAGAAAGAAATTAATTGGACAGCTAAAAATATATATAGAAAAAATTAGCCGGGCATGGTGGCGCATGCCTGTAGTCCCAGCTACTCGGGAGGCTGAGACAGTAGGATTGCTTGAGCCCAGGAGTTTGAGGTTGCTGTGAGCTAGGGCTGACGCCACGGCACTCACCCCAGGCAAGAGAGTGAGACTCTGTCTCAAAAAAAAAAAAACAGAACAAAACAAAAAGAGCTACAGGCATGAGGAACCCGACGTGACTGTCACACTGCAGCTGGCTTTATCTATCAGGTCATATTCGCTCTCTGTGGGTTAACGAGAAATCCCTAGAGGACTTTTTCCAAGGTGTCCTCTTTCCCATGCTCTCTTATTTCCCAACTAAGAGAAAAATGGGCAACTATATGGTTTGGATTGTCGTGAACTTAGTATAAAGTAAGCACGGAACTCTTGCCCACAAACACTGGTGCGGGCCGCAACACGGCAGCTAGAAGAGTTCACATGCATTCCTGAGATGAGACAGACTCCTCGTAGCCCATGCAGTGGAGGGCAAAGGAGCTTGGAGCAAAACCCAATTTTCAATTCTTTTGGGTACATACCTAGGAATGGAATTGTTGGGTCATATAGTAATTCTGTGTTTAGCCTTTTGAGGAACTGCCAGACTGTTTTCCACAGTGACTGTATCATTTTACATTGTCACCAGCAATGTATTAGGGTTCCAATTTCTCCATATCCTCACCGACATTTGTTATTTTTCCATTTTTAAAATTATGGCCATCTTAGTAGGTATGAAGTGGTATCTCACTGTGGTTTTGATTTGCATTTCCCTAATGACTAAGGATGTTGAACATCTTTTTATGTGCTTGCTGGCCATTTGTGTATCTTCTTTGGAGAAAATGTCTGTTCAATCTTTTGTCAATTTTTTTAATTGGGTTGTCTTTTTGTTGTTGAATTTTAGGAGTCCCTTATATATTTTGGATATTAAACCCTTCTCAGTTGTATTATCTGCAAATATTTTCTCCCATTCTGTAGGACACCTTTTTACTTCTTGATAATGCCCTTTGACACTTAGTCTCTCTTAATTTTAGTTTTTCCAACCATAAAAAGGGATTAACAAACTTGTGCCATGAAGATCAAATGAAACAAAGGCCATGAAAGCACATTATACACCAGAGGCAGTAACAGGTGGTTGAGAGCACCTATGGAAATCTAGGCTCTTCTACTTACCAGCTGAGTGACTCTGTACAAGTTTCTTAACCTCTCTGAGCTTCAGTGTCCTCATCCATGAAATGAAAATAATAGTATCTACTTCACACAATATCTCTAGATTACTAAATAAGTGCTTGACATAATACGAGCACTCAAGACATGTTAAATTTAATTATTAGTAATAATGATAAATTATAAAGGTCTATGCCAGGCGAGTGACAGGAAGTCACATGATCTTATTTGAGCTAATCCATTATTATTCCCCAGAAAAGAGTGTGAGTAGCAGGTGGAGTCACATATTCACTCACAGGCACCCCTTATTTATGAGCCATGGCTTCATCCAGACCAAGACACGCATGTTCTTGCTTACATATATGTGTACACACATGCGGAGTTGTGAACATGGGTCCCAATACCACTTGGACCTAAATCCCTCCTATAAACACAGAATTTGTCAGGGTCATACGCTAACGGAATTGCAAATACTTCTAGTTACTAGTAGATTGAGTTAAGGCAACGTTTTAAAATAGGTTGAATTTGTTCAACACTAAGCATAAATGTTTTCTTTTTAATGGGCACCTTTGGAAATAAAAATGGAAATGGAAGTCCTTTTTAAGAACTTGTTCCTAATTATTACTTCCAGTGATGGACACTATCTGGTATATACCATAATACAAATACCATTTATAGGTAGAGATCTGCGCCACATAAGATTGAGTTGTTTATGACTCACATCAACTGCTCCAAAGGTAGGTGCACTAGACTAGAAAATATTAATTTTGTGTGGATCTCACATTCCATTAATACAAACTCTGACTTAAGCCACTCACACTGATGATGAAGAGCATAGATGGGACAAGGATTAATGCCACTTGGATCATAGAAACATTCCATATTAGGTATTATAATATTCTCATCAGTTCAAGTTGGTACCTGAGGCCATAAGCATGACTAACGATCTATATGGGAAGCAAGGGTGGCTTCCCAGATCGGTATAAACTGTAACGTCCCAGATCGGGCCCTAAGTACCTTTTCTGGAGATTCACACAATATATTTTCTGGCTTCAGATCACGATGAGCAATGCCTGAAATGACAAAGAGCAAAGAAATGGTTAACATATGCACATAATTATCAAACATTCCACACACAATTGATTTTTTCCAAATGCTGTTGTTCGCAGATTAATTCCCAATTATGGTACATTAAAAAATCAACGAGCTGCAGGAGGCAGAAGTAACTGGAGACACAAACCAAAAGCAAGTTCTTTTGAAGCAGAGGCTTTAGAAGTCTGGCAGGGATGAGAAGAGCTAAATGAATCCCAGCCAGCCTATCTTCCGGCACTGCAGTGACCACCAAGAATAAGAAAGCCTAATGCAAAGCACAGCAGAGAGCCCCGCAGATGGCAATGCTTGGGACAGCAATGCAGAAATAATTAGTGCCTTGTTTAAGAGCATCTCGGGGGGCTTAGACTGCTCTACCTCATTCTTCTTGTGTGGCCAATTAAAAAAAATATTTCTTTAGTGCAACTCCTTGAATGTTCAGAGGAGCCAGTGTTAGTTACCAGATCTCCCAAAGCCTGTCTGATTGCCTCTTCTCCTGCTCTGTACGCCCCAGGCAGCCCTGCCAGCAGCGGAGCAAGGCCTGCTTTGGCCCAAGGGTACTGTTCTTAAGAGATGACTTCCCTACATTTTGGCCAGGCATCCTGAAGGAGACTGGAAATAGCAGCCTAGCCCAGGAGGGGTGAGCTTTTAACCTGCTGAGCTGGCCAGGAGGGCAGCTGGGGGAGAACCTTCTTCCAACCAAAGAAAGGGACAAAGAACCAAGTCAGAGGGGCCATGGTGGAGGACACAGAAACCTCCTTTTCTTTCCGCAGCATGCACAGCACAGAGACAGAGGGGCTGGGAGGCTGAGCCAGAGTCACATGGCTACGGCTTAGAAGTACTGCAAAGCTGCAGAGGGTTCCTGGGTGATGAGGAGAAGCAGACTCTGCTTCCCGAGAACTCCCTCGATGATCACCTTGTCCTGCGGCCCTCCAATCCCCTACTGGACGGCAAAGGCCCAGTCCCGCCCACCTGAGGCACCTCACTAGAGAGGAAAAACCTGAGCTCCAGCGAGCTAAGTAACTTCATCAGTCACCTAATTGAATGAGAACCCAGAGCAACTCAGTCCAGGCTGCACAAATTGAGTCAGGCTGCAGCTCGCCACACTAAAAGTGAAAGATATTTTCCATTACAGCAAGTGCTCCCACAGAAGGATCACGAAGTGCGCATGGAGCCTTACTCTCCAAATAGGTGCCCGTGGCCCAGTTGGCCTGCAGCCTGAGCACTCAGAGAGCCCGGCGGTAATAATGGGTCTGCTCTGTGAGCACACCGGCCATTGAGCCACTCCGGTTCATTTCCCAGAGGTTAAGCTGCAGTGTGTCCAGTATTTAAAAGTATGGAACTTGTTTCAGGCCTGACCCATTCTTGCCCAATTCATCTTCCCAGTGTGAAGTTATTTAGAAAACAGCCAAGTTCAGCTGGAAATCGTATTTCATCCCCTCCAACTTCTAGTCACATGGGCAGCTGGCCAGCTAGATGTTAACAAGCACTTCAGACCCCCTAAGACACCACCAGCCTCTGTTCCCTTTAGTGCATTCTTGTAAATAAATAAATAAATATAAAAAATAAAACCGCCTTTACCACCCCCTCCAAGGTATGGATCTTGTAAAAAGCGTGACCCAGTTTTGCAATCTACAGAGGCAGCTTGGGGAGCAGTTGTAAATCTTTGTCAGGCAGGTGTTACCTACATGCATCCCAGCTTTCAGAAACAGAACTGCTGCTATTCATCATGCTGCGGAAGGCACAGACTCCCCCTTCCAGGATTTTCCATCCTAGGTGCAAGTCAGGGCCCCAGCATGGGCACTGTCAGCACACAGATCTCTTTCAGCCACTGGAGGAAGGGAGGTGGGTGGATGAACCTGAACTGCCCCCGCCGCGCAGCCATGCCAGTCCGCACTGGATGCTGGCCCAGAGTGGGATGTGTGAGCCGCATGCCTGCGATTGGTCCCGAGCATGCACTAGTGTTGCTGCCAATATCCACAATGGGAGTAGGCCTAAGTCACAAATTATTTGCTCCCCCCACCCTGCCCCAGTAGGCAGAATGCTTTAGTAAGAGGTTTAATATTAATATTAGGAATAAAAATGCTTTCTGCCTGGTGGGGGATGAGGATGGAGGAAATAACATTTGTTGAAGAACTACTATGTGCCAGGAACCATGCTCCATCTACGCTTACACACACGAGTACGTAAATGAATTCGTACCTATAAAAGGCTTAGAATAGTGCCTAGCCCCTAACAAGTGCTATCCACGTGTTAGCCACGTGGATGACATCATTCTCTCTCAGTTCTCACGTGGGGCAGGCACTATTACTGAGGGAGCACACAGCTGGAAGAAAGGATTTTTCCATAGCACCTCTGTCAGGCAAATTTTTAAAAAATGTATGTAACAGTCAAACATTTACGGAAATACAAAAATACTTAATTTGCAAAGAGATTTAATTCACTACAAAAGTACTTGAATAATCAGTCCTAGGAAAGGGACTGTAAATCACAGTGTAATTCAAACAAAGGCAGCCTGCTAGTTACCATTGCGATGTTCGACGGATATCTCAAACTTACATATTAATAGAAAAATGTATTTTTCATTTCCTGTGAACAAGATATATGCAACTGCATATATCCCATCATTCCAGTTTTGAAAAGAGAGATACAGGTGATGTATTTTAAAAGACTAGAAAGAGTAACACTGATATATTTATACTAGAATGGTTGTATTATGTAAGAGTTTTATATTCTTCATCAGGAAAAGAAAAGGAGCATCATTCATGTACACAGTCACATACGCACACTCAAACATACCTTGTTCAACGTGAAATTTATTCTTTTTCCTCCCAGCTCTTTCTCCTGTATCCCTATCCTGCTTAATAGCTCTACCATCCACCCTCCACCCACGGCGGACGATGAGAGGCACCCTGTACTGCCGCCCCCTCCCCCGCCCCTGCTGTGGGTGAGCATGTTCACATCACCACTGCCTGGACGTGCCCTCTGCTGGCTGCGCCCTCGCTTGGTACCCAGAGGCTGGCCAGCCCAAGCCACCCGCCAAGGCCAAGGCTTGGGTTACCTTTGGTATGCAGGAAGTCAAGGGCAGCAGCAACATCCCGCACCACTCGGCTGGCTTCTCGCTCATTGAAATGCTTCTGCTTCTGGATGTGGGCGAGGATGGAGCCTGGGAAGCAGAGGGAACACAGAAGAATGCCTTTCCAGGCTTTAGCAGGCATAACTTCTTAGAGGCCAAGTTTTCACAAGCTTGGGGTGGGGACATAGGCTTATTCATCACTAAACGTCCAGCAACACGTGTGGTACCTGGCACAGAGGAGGTACCAGAACATGTCTGTTGAACAGAACTGTACTGCTAGCTTCTGCATCTGTCTGTGAGGAACTCAGAAGGGAGACAGAACAGCTATTTATATAGCCAAAAAATATAACGCCACTGGGGCTGATTTGGCTTCTAAAATCAAACAGAACTAAAAGTGAATGCGTGTGGAGGTGACAGGGCCTCTCTGCAGGAACATTTTCTCCTCTCCATCTGACCCTCAGACCCCAAAAAGGAGCATAGCCTTCAAATGGAAGTGCCACACCCTCCCCAGATATGTAAAGGTCTGGAAAAGGGGGACAACTGCTTTTTGCTCTGAACTTTCCCATTTATTATTAATATTATTATTTTGTTGAGAATGGCTAACATTTATTGAGTATTAGTGCCAAGCACTATGCAATACTCTCTAAATAAATTGTCTTGTTCTCACCGCAATTGTACAAAATGGGTCATATAATCATCCCTACTTTATAGATGGGGAACCTGAGGCCAAAAATGGTTAAGCAACTCGCCCAACTCACAGACCAGGAGATGGTGAAGCGAGGACCTGGGCTCAGTACAGCTAGGCCCCAGAGTCCGAGCAGACTTCCCCTCGGCAGGGCTCGTGAGCCGACTGCTGAGGGGATGGACTGTCCTGAGCCAACCACATTCTCTTTTTCCCCTGGGTCTGGCCTCAGTAGAACTACGCTAAGTAATACGGCCACAGAGGACCCCAGCTGCATCTGGCATTTCAAACGTGTGACAGTCAGTCCTGGGTTGCTGGGCCGTGTTGGGCAGATACAGGTGTGAACACGTGGCTTGGCTTCATGTGGTCTGTGTTCACTACTGGAAGCCAGTATTTCTCAGCTGAAGGCATCATCTCTGTGTCCTAAAAATGGCACATTTTTACTTATTATGTGGTTTTTGTTTTTGTTTTTGTTTTTGGCAAAGGGAGGGGATGAGAAAAGAAGGGGAAGGATTGCCAAGGATCTTTCACTTGCCAGATTAAATGATCAAAGGATTCCAACATGCTAGGGAACATTCCCAGAAAACTGGCCCCTGACTAGGCCCTAGCTTGCTCTGCTGTAGTGAGACTCTTGTTTCCAAATTTGTTAAAAGGAAAGGCAGAGAGTAACATTCTCCATACTTCTAAGACAGCCCCCAGCATACCCAACTGTTTTAATCATACTAACGGCTGACATTTACTGAACCCTTAGTGCCTGCTGGGCACTGATCTAAGTATTCTACATGAATTATCTCATTGAATCTTCACAGCAACCCCATGAGTTAGGTGCTATCAATCCCTATTTTGCAGATGAGAGTTTGGAAGAGGGTGACTTGCTCAAGGTCACATGGCTGGCAACTGATGGAGCTAGACTTCAGTTTAGCTGTGTTGGTTTCTTTCTTTTAAAAAAAAAAAATTAACTAATTTCACTTGACATTTTTTTTAGAGATGGAGTCTTGCTCTGTTGCCCAGGCTGGAGTGCAGTGGCATGATCACAGCTCATCACAGCCTCTAACTCCTGGGCTCAAGCAATCCTCCTACCTCAGACTTGCTAGTAGCTGGGACTACAGGGGTGTGCTATTGTGCCTGGCCTGTGCTGGTTTCTAAAACAAGCCCATCCGTGTGGCCCTCCGCTCAGCTCCAGACATCCCTGCAACATTTACACCTTGCAAATGTGTCCTAGGGTTGGGGGAGTGACAGGGAGGGAAAGGGCTTCTCCATCCCCTTCATCATGTCAGAAAAGCAACTTAAACATACACCCAGTGATTATGTGTATGGGTGGTGGCACCCTTCCATCTGAAGGATGGTACATTCTCAGGCCTCCCCCCTCCATCTTGTGTCTGTTTCCCAAACCATGGGCTCTCCTCTCCCCCATTTTAGCCTTTGCTACTAAACTTCGCCGTGTATTTGAGAGCTTCCACCCCGTAATTAATTCAGTTAAATAGTGAATGTGTCAAAACAGGGGATTGATAAATTGATGACTAAATGTATCTATATATGACTCCTATTATAATGAAAAGGCATTTATAAAATGCCCACACAGGTGACATTCTAAGCTCTGCAAAATGCTAATTATCATCCTTCCCTCCGGCCTCCCTTCTCCCAAATCAAGGGCAGTTTTTAAGTCCTTCATCCTTTTTATTAGCTTGACTCGTTTTAGAAGTCTCTGGGATTCATGATGGATGATCACCACCCTGCGTCTTAATCAGGAGTCCAAACACATACTCGACAGCAAGTACCTCCTTGCAATTTCTCAAAGACCAAGTAAAACCTTGTGTCATCTTCAAAGAACTCAATCAGCTCCAAAATGTTCCTTAAACAGGGAAAATAGGAGGAGAGGGAAAAGGGGGGGAAATGGTGTTATACATTAAAGTCTACTTACAAATATACAATGAAAAAAAATACACAACGCCCTGTAGCGGGGCAGAAATCAACTTGAAATCAGAATGCTTATTAAAGACCCACGTGTGGAAGCAGCCAATGGTGTTAGCAAGATTCAGGTCACCTTATCTTTCCATAATGTTTAGTCTCTGGTGTTTTCACCAAGTCTGTGCTGTCAAACCCCAGACCTAAAACCCACTAGGTAGAGTTATAAAAAAGTCCCGGTCACATTAAACTGAATAAAATCTGCAGCCGACTGGAAGCAATTGCGGCTAATAACACTGAATAGTAGGTGTGTGTCCTGGAGGCAAGCAGCAAATAATTACTTGCCCTCCCTCTTGCCCATAAATCACGGGGCAGTATTTACATTGCCTGGAGAAAATGGAAACATCTGTCAAATAGACTTGGGGCCTAACGTGGGCACCGCTAGACCCTAACTGCTAAGCGCTGCTTAATGAAACGGCCGCGTTCCTGGCCGCCGTAGCACTTGTGGCCTTCCCCGGTGAGCACTCTCTGTCTGCCTGAGTATTTCAGTGCTCTGCCAACAAGGTCGTCTTGTAGCTCAGTAGGGAAGCCACCAGCCTGGATATTGGAGGTGTTGGGGGCTTTTTTCCTTTTAAAGAACAAAATAAACCAAGTAGAGTCTCTAATGCTGAACTAAGAAGCTGTAGGGCTGAAAATAAAAACCTGTCCCTCATAAAAAAATGCTGACCACTTTGGGAGATACCAGGCTTTTACTAGTGTGAAGGCGTCCAAATAAGATGGGCAAAATGGCCTAATTTGAAAGACTGTAGAGGCAGTGCCTGGAGTTAAATCAACAGCAGCCCCATCCCGTAAGCTTAACGACAAAGCCATCAATACCAGGCCACTGGCTCCCTGCTGACCCTGCCATGGAGGGAGAGAGAGGGGGAAGCGGAGTCTTGGAGGTGACCCTGATTTACAGCCACAGTGGGAGAGCCACTCATTTGGAGCTGGTGGTGGGCAGACCAAGCCGGGCTAGAGATTACCTTGGCCCACTTAGCAAGGAGTGTCAGACAAGGTTTCAGGACCTTAGTGGTACCTGCACACACGCAGATACGCTAGGAACAGAAAACAGCAGCAAATATTCTTCACAGGGTGCCTCATCCTCATCTCAGTATTAAAGCAGGTCCCTAAAGATTTGACCAGGCAACACTCAGCCTAGTTTCCACAGGTACTTGCAAGAAAGAAAACCCCATTCTTTTCCCAACAGCCACTGATTCAGATTGTCACTCTCCTAACTTGCCTGAATTGCTGATATTCCAGTATTTCAGAGGAGAAGACAGCATCTTTGCTGTTACTGCTGCCCTCCTCTCCCTCTCACTGAGGGATGGCAGGAGGCGCATGTGGGTAGGGGGAGCATGTGTGAGCACCAACTGCTGGGGTCAGGAGATGGTAAGAAATAAACTCCTCTTTTGCAGCCAAACAACCCCCAGAGAAGCAGCAAGTAACCCCACACTATACTCACTTGTTTCCTTGACACTGATAGAGTGTCTCCACCTCTCGAAATACCCTGCTCCGACTGTGCCCTGCTTGTTTTTCGATGATCTGTGGGAAGAATAAAATCTGTCATGTACACCCACCTGACTTCAAAACGGTCCCTCGCCAGGAGCCCTCTGGGAGATGCAAGGCCACGTCCAGTCCAAATCCAGTTTGGAGCAGAAGTCTGGAGTAGGTCTTGGTGATTCATGCACTGTGGCTCTGTCAGCAAAGCAGTAGACTGGCCCGAGGGCTTCCCAGCCAGCTGAGCCTGTTAGACTCTGGCCAAGCACAACTCCAAGGAAGTGTTGAGGCTGCTGCCTCCAGCTGCCCAGGGGAGACTGAGGCAGCCAGCAAGATAAAGAACTGTCTCTACTTAGCTCTGACTCCCAAGGCATCTCTTTCTGCCGTAAGGGTAGCATTTACCATCTCTATGGAAGGATCTTTCAGTGCTGGAGAGCAGCTCAGACGCTGCCTCTGCAATTCCCCCCAGCAGAAACACACTCTTTCTCTTCTGAGAACGTACTCCTTGGCAGGCACTATTTAAGTAATTTATTTACATAAGCTCAGTTAACCTTTACGACAACATCAAAAGATGGGAAGACGTGAAACATTTGCCCACGGCGTGGAGCTGATTCCAAAACCCTTGCTACCCTATTCCTGCCTAGACCCTGCACAGCTTCCTGGACCACCTAGAGGCTTTATCTCTCCCGTGATACTGTGCGCTGCTCCCCTCCACACCTGTACCTTGACTGATGAAGGTGCTTGACTGAAGGAATGGATAAGCCAACACATAAGCAGGTGGTTTATGCAGGGACTGGCTGCCTCTGGAAACCTCTCTGGACTCATCCAGAGTCCCAAACTCTGCAAATGGAGCCTGTGAGCAAGGCTCTGCCTTGCAGCTCACATGTGCAAAGTAGCAGCACAGATGATGGCATCCTTCTCCTTCATTCAGACACTGCTACGCAGAACACTGCAAACTTCTCCGGTATGTGGTAGCACAAACAACCATGACCAGCTATAATTTTCTAAATAAGTCTGCATCTGTTAGTAAACCACGGTGGGCCCATTTTCTGTGCAGAGAAGCGGAGTGCTGGAGAACAGAAGCTATTCAACTCCAAGTTATTCAGCTTCATTCACCAAGCATTTCAGATCACAGTCAGGAAGAACTTTCTGGCAGGCAAGCTTTCCAGCACAGTTTCCTCTGAGGAGGTAATGGACTCTCACTACTAAAGATGGGGGAGCAGAACATGGACAATTGTTTGGGGAGCAACAGAGGAAATTCAGGATCAGATTATCTTGAAATTCCATTGCAAGCCAGAGGCTCCAGGATTCATCACCTGGGTGCCCACGCAAGAAAAGCTGTGACAAGACAAGGGACGCGGAGCCACACTAGGAGAAGCAGCCCACCTCTAGGGAGCTTTCAAAGGACAGGGGAGACATGGGACACGGGCACAACTGCTGACACCAGGGTCCAGTGCTGGCTCAAAGAGGTCAGGGGGGCATGGCCAGAGGGCCAGGTTTTCCTCCTGAGATCCAACCTTGAAGAAATAGATCCCTCTCACCCATAAATGTATTCAAACCTTTGAAAATCAATTTCTGATTTTGTGGTTTTTACCACATTTTGGCCTAGTCCTAAAAAAATTACTTGTAATTTATACTGATCTGTTTCCAAAAAGGAGATAGCTCTTTTGTTACCATGCGAAACAATACTCCAGCAAAAAGGAACATGGCTTAGCAGAAGTGTTCTCCTTTGTAATCCACAGCTGGGACTGTGGATGAAGAAGAGAAAACATTTCTTTCCGGAGGCGCTTTGGCTGGGCTTGCCTGCAAGAGGCAATGCTTAGTTAGCCCTGGCGGCTCAGGTGGATGATCTGAAATAGGCCTGAATTGCCCCCTTGGATCTAATAAGACCCTTTCTCTAGATCAGGGGTCCTCAAACTCTGGTGGGTATTAGAATCACTTGGGAACTTGGTGAAACTATAAAGACCCAGCCTAATCTTGTATTGAGAAACCTGGACCTCTGGGCTTCATTAGCTCCCCAGGTGATTGTGATACACACTAAATTGTACAACCACCCTACCTACATCAGTGGCTCTCAATGTTTAGTGAGTATCAGAATCACCTGGGGAGCTTGTTAAACATCATATTGATGGGCCCACTCCTAGTTTCAGACTCAGTGAGTCTGGGCTAAGGCCAGATAACTTGCTTGTCTAACAGGTTTCCAGGTGATGCTGATGCGGCCGCTCCAGGGACCAAATTTTGAGAACTATGTTCTAGATCCAGGCCTCCTTCCATATGGAGCGGGCGAATGGAAGCAGAGGGGTGAAACGAGCCACTCCAAGGTCACGCAGCACATCAAAGGCCGGGATGAGGCTGGAAGCCACTTCTCCTGCCCCAGAGCTGAGTGCGCGGTCACTCTAGTTTTTAATCCTCACTCTCATGATAATGCACATCACTTGGATAGGATTTCCCACTTGGTAAAGTGTTTCTATCTATACCGGTGTGTTTTTATTTTTATTTTCATAACTACCTCATGAGGCAGAAAGGGCAGGTATCACCATTTAGAGATGTAGGAACTGAGGCTTAAGGAGGCTCAATGATTTGCCCAAAGCCAAACAGTAATAGTTTGTCAAAACAGAAATTCAGGTTGGCCTTCTGATTCCAAATCTTGTCCACTCCCTGAAGCTGACTTGGTTTGTCAGAATAAGTGGCTTACTATGAGCCAGGCATTGTTCTAAGCACTTTACACATATTAACTTATTTAATCCTCATGACAATTCTATATAGGTTCTATCATTACACCCATTTTACAGATGAGGCAACTAAAGGACAGAGAGGTTAAGTAACGTGCCCAAGGTAACAAAGCAAGCGAGCGAGTAAGTAAAGAAACCAAGATCTGAATCTAGTGAATACAGCTTGGGAGCCCCCATTATAAAGGAATATAAAATGTATTTGGCTTGGGATAAGCTAGGAATGACTATGTGCAAAGTAAAGCCTGGCGTGCAGAGGAGATACTTACTTTGACAGCATACTCTTTGCCATTCTGCAGGCTCACGGCACCTTGAACTTTGGCGTAGGCTCCCTCTCCGAGCAATTCCGAGGTCAGCTTGTACACATCTAGGGGTGAAATGGGTGAGAGGGATAACGGGATGAGTCACCCACTGCGAGCTCAGACGGGAGGAAGAGTGGCTGTCACTCAGCTTCCTCAGTCAGTCGACACAGGCAGAGCAGGCACCCGCTGACGCTGCAGTTCTCGGTGACAAGGAAGACGTATGGCCTTCTCTGCCACCTCAGGACTTGGTTTCTCAACAAGACCACACAGCATCCTGTTCTCATTTTACAGATGAGGCCAGTGAACGGTTTCAATTCAGCACATGCTTCCCGAGCACCTACTATGTGCTAGAGAGTGTCCCAGAGACAGAGTGAGGGATAAAATACAGTCCCTCCCCTATAATGGCCACAGCCGAGTGGGGAAGACAGACACAGGTACAAGTGACCCCAGAATAAACCTGGCACCAGCAAGTACTCTCACAGAGGGACAAGGTACAGTAAAAAAAAAAAGAAGGAAAAAAAAAAAAAGAAAGAAAAGGAAAGCAGGGGAAGGAAGAGGTTAAATCTGTTCAGGGAATCTGGAGGATCTTCACAGAAGGTGTATAATTGGAATGAACGTCATTCATTGACTCATTTGCTGAGCACCTACTATGTGCCAAGCTCTGTGCTAAGCACTGGTGATACCAAAGGGAATAAAACACTGTTCTATTTTATACCACATACAATGGAGGTCATTGGAGGTTTCTGAGAAGTTTCCAGAAGTCACCCACAGGAAATAAGAGACAGAAGTAGGATGCAAAGGGTGCCTTGAGGTTTTGGGGTACTGAGTCATAGCGGTTCTAACAGAGTAACAGGCCTGGCTTGAGAGAACATTTAGGTGACCTGCCCAAGCTCACAAACAACACAGCTCTTCGAGCCCCTTGCAAAGGAAGCCATGTCTCCATCACAGCCCTTGCCGAGCTGACCCGTCCTCCCTCCGCCTCCACTCTACAGGATGTTCTTGAGGCAGTCTAGCATTTAAACCCACAGCCTGAGCAGAAGACTTGTAAACCATGGCATTAGATTTTATCACTCTTAGTCAGAAATCCTGCTGTTGCACAAGTGATCCTTAAATAACAGGAAATACTCTCCTGTGTTCAATGAAAGAGCAAAAGACCTGTTGATCTGGAAACTATTCCAAAGCCCTTGGGACTTCTGTCTCCCCCCACCCCTATTCCCAACCCCCACCATACACACATCTACTGTTTGAGTTAAAGGCAAACAAAACGCTCGCACAAGTGCCTTCTTGGTTCCATCGTGGTTTGGTCTTGCCACTGTTCTTAAGAAGAGGGGGCGCACTGTGAGAAAGTTAAACGGCATACCCCTCCCACAGTGCACACTGTGGCATTAGCTCTTTACACATATCAGAATAGGTAGGTGGCTGTAAGGTCCAATATTCCCGACTCATAAAGAGCTTGTTATTAGAACCACCTACAAAACAATCAACTCACTCGTGTGTCTGCAAGGCTGCAAACAGGGACCACGAGGAGAAGCTATTTCGGGTCTCACAATGAAAGAAACAAAACAGATGGAGGGGATGTGTTACTCCTAGAAGCAGCTACTGATTTTTTCAGTCCTTTGTAGATGTGTCCAGTGACTCACTTTGCCCATCACACGCCCAGTGATAACAGGACTGAACCAGTGCCTCGCACGTAGAATGTCCAAAAATGTCTGATGACGCAACATCGTGTCCCCTGAACACAATATGCGCTCCTTAAAATGGACTCAAACACAGCACAAGTAGTGCAGTCTCTGAGAGGCAAACCATCTGCTTCTAGGAGACTGAAGTCTCACCTGCAGCCACGCCCTTGGTATTTCTCTCTCCTCTTTCATGGCTGCTCTACCCCTCGGCAGCCCCTCCAGGAACAGCTGAGGGAAGAGTCACATCTGTCAAGCAGCTGGGACACCACAGGCATCTCACTCCATCTACAACTTGCATAGATTGGTCTTGCAGCCCACTGGCGAGGTGCTCAAGCCACTCGAAGGATGCCACGGCATCATCTGAGAGGCTTCCCACCGTTTCTCTGTCACTCCCTTGCACAAACTCCCTCACCCCATCTTTCCTCCCTGTCACACAGGTAACCACTAGCTGGCTCTAAGACAGTACATCCTGTGGGTCTGGATGTATGGGCTATGGGGACATTCCTCCCAGGCTTGGGAGCCACGGGCCAGGTCTAGGAGGGTTGCGTGAACGACCTTCAAACTTTCCTGGAGAGGAGTCAGTGGCCCGGGCCTTCCGCTTCTTCTTCTTCCTCTTGTCGCCCTCTGCGATGGGAAGGGGCTCGCTGCTGCCCATCTCTGGGAGATAAGAGGAGATGTAAAGGAAACATCACTGTACTGATCAGGCTATAAATTCACACAGAAGGAAAAAAAGGTGGTGGATGGGGGGACCCAGGAGCTTTACACTGACGGTTTTTAAATATCTGTGAGGACTATTGATTTGTTTTGACCCAGGAGGCAAAACTAAAGGCAAAACCATTATAGGAGATCATTAACTGTGGAAAGGAGCTCAGACAGGCAGGCTAGATTAAAAGAGGACAGCAGAAGCCTGCTTTAACCAAGCTCATTAGCACATGGATTTAGATCTGTCACCAGTCGAACCGTATTTCCCACACAGAACAATGAATCCACAGGCAGAACCCCGTCCCAGACATCCTCCAGTCTCAGTGCCAGAAAGGCAGGACCCAGGGAGCGAGGCAGGAAGGAGGGTGGAAGTGGGGGCCGTGCAGAAAAAATCATGGGCTCAGTAACCTCCCCGGCTATGCACAGGGGTGCAAAAGGCCTTCAGAAGAGACTGCCTCTGTGAAGGTAACAATAGGGCTGGGGAGGGGATAGAAAATAGCCCCAAATGACTTGACGTCCAAGAGCACGGACTTGCGTGCACGCGGAGCGCACAGCATCCTCTCCTCGCCCCAGCTGCTGGATTGGAAGGGCTGCAGGGAGGGCCCATAAGGAAGTCTGCAGCTGACAGTTCCACGCCAGGCTGCTGGATGAGGTCACTTACTGCAAAAAAATTATTATCTCTCGCTGGCAAGCACCTGGTTCCCCATCTTAAAGGGAGGATTTGTGAGGCAGGCATTCAGACTTTGGACAGATGGGTCAGGACAGAAAGAAAAAGCAGGACATGGAGACAGGGAAGGAGAAAAGGAGGAACAGTGAGCCAGTGCCCAATCATCGTCCTGTTTCTAAGACACTCCAGCATGGGCCTTCCCCTGTTAAAGATAAATTACTTATAGAACATGTCATGCCCCTGATCCAGAGTGGAGCCTTAATACTCTTTGCCTGCAGTTAGAAATAATAAGATTTCTCTGAAGTCTCTGGGTCTAAATCCCCACCAGGGTGATTAAACCTTTACATCCTTCTAAAATAGAGGCACTCGAGCACTGATGGGGCATAGGATGGGAGAGACTTTTAGACCAACCTTCAATAAACACAGGCTCTGGGTTGTTGGGTATTTTTCCTTTTTTTCTGAGAGATTTTAAAATGGAACCTGGCTCTTTGCCCGCTGAAGGGAAAGGCCCACTCTCTTCTCAGAGGATCTGGCTGAACACGACCAGAGAAATGGCGAGTCTGCTAGGAAGACTGATTAGTGCGGATGCATGCTCACGTGCTGTTCAGAGACAAGCACGAACAGCCATTAAGAGAAAGCACACGGAAGGGCACTTTCCAACGCCACGATCCAGAAAGCACGATTAAGCAGCCACGTGTCTGCCAGCTCCATTTAGCCACAGTCTTCCTTCCATTTTGGGGACCTGATGACATTGGATTTTCAAATATACTTTAGAAGAGAGAACAGATAAACATATGGATAAAAGGAATCCACAAAGGATCTCAAAATATTACTCTAGCCAACAGCTTCAAGCACAAGAAATATCTGAGGACTGCAACACCCTATGAATTCAAAGAATTAAACTTAACCATCAGCACTTAAGCATCAGGACACCCGCCCTCGCCAAGGTAAACTGAAAGGAAAAAAGCTGTGCAAATGCATTTACTGAACATAGGGAGAAATTCTACAGAAATAAAACACAGGGTCGCTCATCTTCAGGAGCTCAGGGAGGGGGCGTTGGCCACAGGGGCTGCAGGCTGAGAAGCAGGGACCACTGCTCTCCTTGCCCCGACCTTGTGTGCAGTCCAGTGGCGACCCTTGTCACCGCCTATCTTCTCATCAGCGCTGCAAGCCGAGTGCAAGGCAGACAGATTTGGGTTTCAGCTCTTTCTCCTTCCCCCGTCCACACTCTGATGGAGGGCCTCGGGACAAGCAAAACAGCCACGAGGCAGGCAGCACAGAGCAGCAGCACGGGAGCCGGCAGCGTTACAACTCACAGGGGATGCTCAGACACACTTACGACTCCAACTAGGAAGCCCTGTTAGCGACAATTTACACTTGGCTTTTACCACAGCAGGGCTGAGGGAGCCTCTTATGCAAGAGGCATACCTCTGAGCACCGCCACACACTCAATATTAGATTTTACGGTCCCACACACAAAAAGATAGAGTACCTGGTCTATTCTGCATGGATTTCAGTGGAAGCGGATACGCCAGAAGGGCCAAATGGTTAAGACTTTCCTCAGAAACAGAACTTGTTGAAGGAGAGCTGTTTTTGAAACTAGGAAGGAAAAATGTAGGAAGATGTTGAAGTGAAAGAAACATGCCTGACTTCCCCGTCTACGTGGGGGGAGGAAGTGGTGTCATAATCTCAGCCAGGGGTTGACAGGTCCCCATCTGGAGCCTGGCCACACACTCGCCTACCACCAGCAGGTCCGTGGGAATTTAAGTCATCGCGTGTGCACTCACTGGGTAAGTGCCTCCTCGGGGGGCGGGGGGGGAGGCCCACGAGCAGGCTGCGCCTTGGTTCCCCTGCGTCCCTTGGCCTTGGAATTCTTCTTGGCCATCAAAACCCAGCTCAACAGTCCCCGCCCCTGTGCAGCTCCCCGATAACTCCAGACGAGTTAAGGTTTGTGCAAACCCTTCGGAAATCAGTTAGGTGCTGTGCAAACAGAGGGTATGACTGAGCAGAACTAGCAGTGGTGCCCCACCCTCTGCTCCCGAACACCCTGTGAGAAGCTCCGTTGGAGCACTGGTTTTACTTGGCCTCGAGGGCTCCCCCATGTTCCTGAGGGCTGTGCCCTGCTCATCTCTGTCTCACCTACAACTTGTGGCACAGTGTCAGACACATACCGGCCATCAGAAACTGGGCACTGAAATAGAAATGACATGAACTGATGCACAAACTAAGTGTCAGGTGCGGTACACGCTGCTCAGGCCCTCCGGGTTCCAAGTGCATGTGCTGAAAGAAACGTGGGCGTACCTTTGCCCTGCAGACAACGCAGAGTACAGCTGTTCAGTTCGAGGAATTCAGCAGAGGAATTCCATCAATTCCCTGACAAACTCCCTCTCAAAAACAGGCCTGTGACACAAAAGGCCCTTAACTTTCCAACCAGAAGTCTGGTCCTTGCTATATATAGGATTGGGCAGTGTGTCTGTTATTTTAGAGGAAGAAGTGAGTGCTTCTTTTCAGTTTTCAGGGGACACCCCCACCCGGGTCTGGAGGCTCCAGCACTTCCGCTGCCCCCAGCCCTTGCCTTCCCCTCGGGCGGGGCCTGGCGGTGCGCCACATCTGTATATTAGTGGAAGTGGCTTTGGAGAAGAGGCACACTGCTGACTGGCAGGGCACGGGGCTGGCATCAGCAGACCAAGGTAAAAGGCCTGGTTCAGATATCACAAGACAGAGCACCAAGGCCAAGTTACTTTGCCTCTTAGAGTCTCAGTTTCCTCATCTATAAAATAGGCTTAACGATACATTTGCCCTGTCCCCCTTACAGGGTTGCTGTAAGACCCAAGGACATACTTAATATAAACGTGCTTCCAAAACTTACGCATATGTACAGGTATGTATGCACACACAGCAACACACAATGGGCTAGAGATGAGACAGAAATACACAAAACTGTCAATGCTACAATTTTAAAGATAGCCAACTATGTGCCAGGCACCATGCTGTGTATTTTGCGTACATTATTTCCAATTCTTATAATAATCCTAAAAGGTAAATATTTTACCACATTTCAGGTAAGGAAACATGCTCAGAGCAGGTAGCTGGTAGGTTAAGTAACCTATCCCACATCCAGTTAGTGGGTTAACTGGGATTCAAACGCCATGCTGCTCTTTCTAGTACAGGCCATTTCTAATGTACAGTGGGTAGTTTTCTCTGTGTGAAGAAATGATTTTTATTTTTTTCTTTATAGTTCTCAGTATTCTCCAAATCATATATAGTAAAATTTATTTTTATGCTATTATTTTTAAACCAAGTTTTATTTTTTAATAAAATACATGATAATCTTGCTCTAAATATGCACTGGAATTTAGAATCTGATTACAGCTTTTAAAATTTTGTCTAGATTTTGCTACATTGAAATTCAATGTTCAGTGAAGAAAAAACATTTAGGGAACATGGGTGCCCTGAAGATATTAATTTCATAATCACGAACAACAGCACATGCTATTTTTATTTTTATCTTTTTAAAAGGAAATACTTTGTAAAAATAACAAAAAAAATGCACTGAACACTCAAGCCTGGGGGCCAGGGGCTCACCCCACTGCACGGACTACAGCAGGTTGCTCAGCTTCTCTGACGATCAGTTTCCTTACACACAAAGCAAGGTAAGAGGAAGGCCGGGGCTGCCTACATCATAAGGCTGCGGTGAGGATCAAATAATAAACCAGATGTGAAAGCACCGCTGACTTATTCATTCAACAAGGCTGTATTTATTGGGGACCTCCTGACTGTCCAGTGCCAGACAGTGAGCCTACAAGAGGAGACACGGTCTCTGTCCTGATGGCATCTGAATCTGTTGACATGTAAAACAGTTTCGACATGGTAGGACAAGGGAAGCACCAGGTGCTGTGTAGCAGGAGAGGACGCTAACCCAGCTGGAAGAGACAGCTATGCTGCTGCCTGGAGGAGTGGGATGGGCCAGGCTGGGGCCCAGGAGAGAGTGTTCCAGACTAAAGAAGGGCCAAGGCTGAGGTCTGCAGTGGGGGCGGCGGGGCTCGTGAGGGCCACTGCCCATCACTCAAGTTGACAAGTCAGATCACAAGCAGTTCCATTATCATCAGTAACAACAAATGTTTCTATTCCTAGGCATAAGTTTATCTTGTTTTCTCCATTAAAACAGGGATGCACATCTTTGTTTCCTAGTAAAACCTGACCACAAGAGCTAATTGTACTGGAGGCATCCTAGGTGTTAAGGATACAGATCCAAGAAGTGCCCTGGCTCCTGCACGGGGAGGGGTCCAGAGGACTCCCAGAGCAGAGCAGGAAGGGCTGAGGAGTCTCATCCAGGACTCACCCAACAGATGCTTCTCCTGACAGGCAGGTACCCATCCACGGTGCTGCCCCAGAGGTGACCTCGAGGCCCATATTCTGAAAGAACTGTCATTTCTGAATAAAGTCTTATGAGCCACGTTGACCCCAAAGTCACCAGATCTATACTCCAAATTTTGACAGAGCCTACAGAGAACTCCCCAGCTCTCACATCTGCGGTGTGATGCCAACGACGCTCACCTTCCCCACTAAGAGCATGACTGTACCGGCCAACTCGGCCCTGAGAACGTAGCTCACGCTCCTCTCAGCCACTGTAGAGTTCTCCTTGAGGTCTTTCCAACCGGTAAGGGCTATTTTCTCAGCCACAAGAGCTCTCTTGAGAAGAAACAGCAGTGAGGGCAAGCTGAGGAGTATAATGACTGACTCGGCTGCCCGCTCAGTCGTGCGCTCACTGAGGCTCCAAAGCAAACAGAAAGCTGAGAAAATGAACGGAAAACGAGGAACTGAAAGGAAGCGTAACAGGCACTCCTGAGGAAGTGGCCAAGATTCAGAAACGTGAGGCAGAGGAGGAGGCAAGGAGCACGGGCGTGGGCAGCCTGACCCCAGAACGTTCACGTCTCTGAAGCAGCAACAGCAGTAGCAGGAGTAGTCATAGCGCACGTACGCACTTCCGAGGTGCTTACCACATGCCAGGCAACATTCTGAACACCTACCAAGTACGGTACTTTACATGTACTAACTTATTTAATCTTCACAACTCTATGAGGTAGGTATAATCATTATCCAGATTTTACAGATGAAGAAACCGAGGTACAAAGAGAAGCGATCTGCCCCCATAGCTAGTAAGTGGCAGAGCTGGGATTTAAATCCAGACAGCACAGCTCGTAATTCAAGCTTTTACCCATTATACTGTATTTAAACATTAACGCCGAGAGGCAGAAGCGGGTAGCCAGTAAAAGCTAGCCGGGCACTAACAAAGTTAGTTTCTAAACCTCTAGTTCCTAAACCTGAGCACAGCGCCTCCCTGCTGACGTGCAGTGAATGAGCTGTGGCTCCCTCGTCAGGCCTGTGGTCCCTGGGCTCACTGGTACTCAAGTGTGCACAACGGTATTATTTTTGGTGCGTGCTGTGATGTCAAAAGGTTGGGCAGCACCATTCTATATTACATAAATACAAAGGCATTATTACCACATTATCGATGTTCTATTCATCTAAAATCTAATTTATCAGACAATTCTTCTTGCTCTGAAATTGTTTTCTATTTTGTGTTTTACCACATTATGAAAGATGAGCTACAAACCAAATTCCAATGCATTATTTCATGGCAGTTCTGGTATCAGGTACAGGCCACAGTCGTCTGTCTGAACTGCTGGTGGATTTGGTTTCTGACGTAGGGACAAGGAAAGGGTACAAACAGAAGTGTTGCTGAGGCTGGAGTGCAGTGGCTATTCACAGACACAATCATGGCTCACTGCAGCCTCGAGCACTCCTCCTGCCTCAGCCTGAGTTGCTGGGACCACAGGTGCATGCCACCGTGCCTGGCATGAGTCAAATTTAACACAGGCTAGATGAAAGGAACCGCCTGTAAAATCAGCTCACTCACAGGGCGGTCTGTCTGCAAGACTGCACCGGGCTACGGCGTTCTTTCCCTAAGAGTCCTGTGTGGGGTGAGGCTGGCCAGCATCCTGCAGATGCGGCGCCTCACTCAGCTGCAGGGAAACTGGCAGGGGAGGCCAGCCAGGGTGCCAGCAGGGGATCCACAAAGGCCTCAAACAGGGTTGGGGAGTGAGAGTCCCAGAGGCAGAGGGTCTCGATTCCAGCCCATCTTCTCCCTCTGTTCTGATTCTGGGATCACAAGCACACTTCAGAGCTGTCACTGCATCTCTTGGTGGAAGGAATGACAAGAGGAAGCACATGAGAGGGGAAAAGGAACTGTGTGCTGAAGACACAGCAAGCAGGAGCAAAGGACTGGATTTGAGTGAGGACTGGCATGTATAAAACTGGAAAAGTCAGGCTGCAGTCAGGTCCCCCAAGCTTATTAACACGGCCTATGAGGCCCTCCCACACCTGTTCCCTGTCTAACTTCCAGCCTCAACACCCAACAGTCAGTCATTCTTTCACGTAAAAATGAAACCAGTGGCCAGTTCAGCTTGTAGTTCGAGCAATCCCACAAGCGCTGCTCCGTGAGGCAGCGCTGTACTTGGGCGTGCAGAAGCGCTTCGTGAGCTCTTCCGTTTCGTCACACAGAATACTAAAAAGATGCGTACTCAAGGGTTGAAATGCAATAAAATTAATAATTTTTGCTGCTTCATTAAGGACAATCTGAAGCAAGAATGGCATTTAAGAAAGACCATGAGTGCACAGCAGGGAAGAATTCAATGGCTACTAGCACACTCAGGGCCACTTGCCTGACCAAGGCACCAGCAGTTCTGCCCACAGTTGCTTCGCAACAACCAATACCATCTTAGCACTATTATGGAAATCGTGTTGACTGCACAGATCCCCGAAAGGGTCTCAGGGAGCCCTGGGGTCTGCAGAGCACACTTGTGAACAACTACTCTGGGCGATGTGGAGGGACTGGGTACAACCAGAGCTGTGCCTTGGGGCCATCAAACTGGCTGTGATGTGCACAACAAACTGGAGGCCGGGGAGAGACTCGGGGATAAGTGAGGCTGCTGCAGCAGCCTGGGGCAAGGCAAGGACTAGGACCAGTCCTGCCAAGCAACTGGAAAAAGTAGAGGGACAAAGACCACTACTCTCCTTGAAGGGAGGGGCATGTCTAATTCTTCTCTGTCTCCACTGCCTAATATGGAGCCAGGCAAGGGGGTGGTGCTCAATATAGATTTATGAATACATGTGTATTAACTAAAGTCAGGTAACCACAAGAACTGCAGTACCATTGAAGAAGCAGTACCACTCAGGATGGGGAGCTGGCTGGGGAGCAGGGGTAGACAGCGGTGCCACGGGGGACCTTCAGATGAAGAAGGGTGACGCATGGCAGCTTGGGACTGTGAAAACTCACAGATCAGGCTGGAACCATTCCCACTCAGCCCTCATCTGACCCAGATCTACAAATGAGGCATTATTCATAACCCACCAGGCATGATGAAACCTCAGGTTAGAGTATAGCACAGAACACTTCAAAATGTCATTGTGTATGTCATGTATAAGTTTTTAAAAAAACCAGAAAAGATTCCAAATTATTAACAATGGTTACTTGGGGAGAATGAGATGGGGTGGATGCAAGAATTTCACTTTTTATACTTTTGTTGTATTTATTTCATTTTGTTATGATGCGGTTATTTTACTTTTGTAATTAAAAGTAAATAAATATGTTTTACTTACTGCATGGTTTTCCTTATGGCCCTCTGCCATGTTATTCTGGAAGAAATGTGTTCCTCCTTACCAAGTAACTGTCTTAGGCATGCCAGCCTGGCTGCCCAACTAAATACTGAAAACCACGATCTGCTTAGACAACCTCTGACCCCTTCCTCTGGACATACCAGATCATTTCAGTTTGAAGTAATCTAAAGGGATAAGTAAAATGTACACCCAACCTTACCTACAGGTTTTCCCAACTTTCGAGAAATGATCCTCTGTAAACTTGGAATTCCAAATGAAATAATGTTCCTGTCAGGAGGTTGATATCTTCCAGCTATAAGAAGTGTCTCAACGGCCTCTGTATGTAGCCAATGTTCTTCAGTTCTCCGTTGGACTCTGGCATGAAAAACCTTCAAAAAGCAGAAATAGAAAGGATATCAAATGCTGACTTCAGTTCGGAGAGCTTCGGATAGCTGAACACGTGGAGGTGTCTGGATGGTGGTGGTGCACCCAGAACGGGTATGGAAGCTACACGCCCCTTCCCTTATACCTTGCCCTGTGCTATGCGTCCCTTCCTCTGTGATATCCTTAATAATAAACTGGTAAACGCGGCTGACTAGAAGCATTTCACGCATGGCTCATCCACTTGGAAGAACCACAGAAAATCACATGTTGAATACATTATCCAACAGGGAACATGGGAGTTCAACAGAAAAGCAAAAAGAAACACCAAAAACTAGGAATGAGAAAGAAAACAGACAGCCTGTTTGGCCAGGACCAGCCAGGACCTGGGAGTGACTCCCCAATATGGGGAGAGGGTGAGAGTCTTTCTGCAGTCCACTTTCCCACTGAGGAATCATACAGTCCAGGCCACAAGAGAGCACCTTGACCCTCCCAAGGCCTGAATTTAACTTAGGGAAAGGCCAGGAGACTGTGAGAAGGAACTGCTCCAGGGAGGGAACTTGCCCTGGGTCCCACGTCCTTTCTCAAACCTACCAGGTTACGGCAAGATGCCATTTACAATCCTAGCTTTTATTTTATTATTTTTATTTTATTTTATCTTATTTTTATTATTATTTTCTTAGAGATAGGGTCTCACTATGTTGCCTAGGCTGGAGTACAGTGGTGCAGTCATAGCTCACTGCAACCTTGAACTCCTGGATTCAAGCAATCCTCCCACCTCAGCATCCCAGGTAGCTGGGACAACAAGTGCATGCCACCATGCCCAGCTAATTATTTTGTTTTCTGTAGAGATGGGGTCTTGCTATATTACCCAAGCTGGTCTTGAAATCTTGGTCTCAAGTAATCCTCCCACCTCAGCCTCCCAAAGTGCTGGGATTCTAGGTGTGAGCTGCCGTGCCCAGCCACAATCCTAGCTTTCAACAGGCTGCACTGTCCTGGGACCCAGCTGTGCCGGCGCTACATGTTAGGGAAACTCAGGCTGTTGTTTGCAGAACTGGGGCACAAATAAGGGGTGGGCTCCCAAAGCCAGGACTGAGAAGTGAGAGTGGCATGAGCTGTGGTGGCCAGTGCTGGGAAGCAGGTGCTGGCTCCAGGAAGTAAGTGGGATGCGAACTGCTGTGGAGGCTTGGTCTTTAGCGGGGCGGGGGCTCCCATGGCCTGGGGCTGAGTTGCAGGCTAGGTGTGGATTGCTGGGTCTTATGTGTCAGCTGGGTTGGCTGTGACAGAGAGGACTGGGGAGTAAGCCCCACTGGGACTGGGGATTGAGGACACATATCCTCAACCTGCCTTCCAAGGCCTGTGCCCAATGGGGTAGCCCCACCCTGTGGCAGGACTTCCATGTGGTGGCTGCCGCCCCTCACCTGAACATTCTCCCAGGAGCCTGAAGATGGCCCTGCCCCCACCTGTCACAGCTGGTGTGTGCATCCACTACTGAGGGGCCTGAGCATAAGCCTGCCCAGACTGGCTTCACTCAGCTTCACTCCACCTGAGACAGAGAGTGGGGTCTGGGGTCCTGGGGATTACATGACAAAATCCACCACATGGGACACCCAAACACTCCTCCAGGGGGACTGAGGTTAGGCCTAAACGCCCTACTGCCAACACCTCAGATGGCTCCTACCTGCAAGTGCCACCTGCTGGCCTGAAGGTTGGTCTGCACAGCCTAATGCAACCACTGCCAACACAAGTGCACAGCACTTGGGACCCAGAAAAGCATCTCACAACTGCTACCACCATTGTCTATGCCACGCCAGCTGCCAGGGGCTCAAAAGCCCACTCACCCACCCAGTCTACCACTACCACAACTGGCATCCAAGAAAGCGACTCCAAGGCCCAAGAATCAGCTTGCCTGGAACCACCTGGAAGCACCAACCAGCATATGGCACCCCAGGGCACAAGGATAGGCATGCTTAGCCCATCACTGCTACCACTGAAGCTTGAAGATGGGCCTATCCGGCATTCCAGTCCCCAGCACAACTTCACCACAGCTCCACTAATAACCGCAACATAATACACTGGGGAAACCACAGATAGCACTAACGCTGTTTATATCCAGAGAACTCATACAGAGACTTCACTACTGCATGCATCCAAAAGCAAAGCCGAAGGGCCCTAGCCAACCAACATCGCAGACACATCTTCGGAAAAAAGTCCCCCCCACCAAAAAATAAATTCAAAAATATAAAGCAGCAACTGTTATATCAGATGTGCAGATATCAACGTAAAGACATAGGAAGCATGAGAAAGCAAGGAAACATGACACTCCCAAAGGAATACTATAATTCTCCAGCAATAGATCTTAAACAAAAAGAAATTCTTGAAACTCCAGATAAAGAATTCAAAATATTGACTTTAAAGAAGCTCAATGAGATGCAAGAGAAATCTGAAAACCAATATAAAAAACTTAGAAAAACAATTCAGGATATGAATGAGAATTTTACCAAGGAGATAGATATTAAGGAAAAAAACGAAACAAAAATTCTGGAATTAGGCCGGACATGGTGGCTCATGCCTGCAACCTCAGTACTTCGAGAGGCTGAGGCAGGAGGATCACTTGAGGCCAGGAGTTTGAGACCAGCGTGGGCAGCATAGTGAGACCTTGTCTCTACAAAAAAAAAAAAAAAAATTAGCATGTGTGGTGGCACAGGCCCATAGTTCCAGTTACTCAGAAGGCTGAGGCAAGAGTATCACGTTAGCCCAGGAGTTCAAGGTCACAGTGACCTACGATAATATCAGGGTACTCCAGCCTGGGTGACATGAGTGACAGAGCGAGATTCTTGTCTCCAAAAAAAGAAAAGCAAAAAAAAAAGAAAAAAAAAAGAAAAAAACAACCCCCCCAAGATAACAGATGTTGGCAAGGATGCAGAGAAAAGGGAACTCTTATACACTGTTAGTAGAAATGTAAATTAGTACAGCCTCTATGGAAAATAGTATGGAGCTACTATTTGATCCAGCAATCTCACTACTGGGACTACTGAGTAGCTATTCAAAGGAAAAGAAATGGATGTATCAAAAAGATACCTGCACTTATGTGTACATGGCAGCACTATTCACAACAGCAAAGATACGGAATCAACAGAAGTGTCCATCAGAGGATAAATGGATAAAGAAAATGTGGTATATATACACAATGGAACACCATTCAGCTATAAAAAGAATGAAATCATGTCTTTTGCAGCAATATGGATGGAACTGGAAGTCGTTATCTTGAGTGAAACAAGCCAGGCGCAGAAAGGCAAATATCAAATATTCTCACTCGTTAAGTGGGTGCTGAAAACTATGTTCACATGAACATAGAGAGTGGAATGACAGATAATGGAGACTGAAGGGTGAGGGGTTGGGAGGGGGAAGGATGATGAGAAATTGGTAAATGGGTACAATGTATGTTATTTGGGTGATACCCTAAAAACCCTGACTTGTCCACTATGCAGTCTATGCAGGTAACAAAATTGCACATGTACCCCATAAATTTGTGCAAAAAAAAATGCTGACTTAAGAGAACCAGAGAAGATAAAGATCAACTTGAATGTGTCCCATACTTAATGCGTTACCCCAGTAAGTCGACATACACAAGGCAGTCACAGATCCCCAGTCTTTAAAATCAGACATTTGAGTATGTGACAATGCTGACATTAAGCACCAGAAGATTTAACAAGGGTCCGAGTTAAATTTTTCAGATAGATTCTGTTTCCATCGTGGAATTACAGACTCAAAAAGATGTAACTAGACCTGGATGACAGAGATGGACACCTCTGTTTGCTCTGAAGAGTCTCATGCAGAAGGTAAAAGCTGACACTTCTCTGCTGCCCACTTTTTTAGAGATGAGTGAACTCTGGCTCTGTCTCCTAGTGACCAGGTCCAAGTCTCACAGGCAAGAGGTAACAGAGCTGGAAAGATAAAGTAGATGTTGAGAGCAGCATGCGGCATGAACAGGAACAAGGTTTTGTGCCAAATGCGTAACTGCTGCTAGTCTTGAATCTGATGACTTCATTTTCTGTATGTTCAGTGCTATTTTTAATCCCATGGCTCTAGCTATCACAAATCAAAGTTGCATCGTCAACTTCTCTACAAAATAAATATACATTTCCCCTTTCCCCAGTGGTAAAACTCTGAAAATGCAGTTTAAATTTGAATTCTGGGCCTTTGTGCCAAAATTTCTGAAAAGGCTTTCCAACTGTAAGCCAGCTGTGTTTCACCATCACCTCAAACCACATGTCTCAAACTGGACTTGTCCTCAACCCCCACCCACTGCCTCCTTCCTCCGGTTTTTCTTCTTATCAGATCACATCATCCTGCCAGTTACCCAGCTACAGAACCTTTACATCATTTCTCATATCTCTTTCTCCTCCATCCTCATAAATTCCAAATGCTCACACTGTCAGGCTTTCCCTTAGCCTGGTGTGTAGCTCTGGAAAAATAACTCCTATTCATCCTTCAAGGCCCGTCGTAAAAGTAGCCTTGCAGGTTACAGAAGCAGTCTTGACTCTGTTTCTACTTCGTCCAGCATTCAGTGGAATCCACAGTATACTCTGCTAACGCTTAGAGCAGGCTATGTACATTCATATGTGCCACTCCCACTAGGCCAAAAGCTCCCGAAAAGCAGGGACATACCTTTTTCATCTCTGTGTTACCAGCATCTAACATAGTATCTGGCACCAAAAAAAGGGCTCCAGTGAATCTGAATGAATTACTTCAGCCACAAAGTATCTTTTTAATTCCCAATAGAGACACCAGCACCTTGGATGGTCCTCCCTACTATGCTTTTTATTCCCAAACAAATCTCTGTAGCCCAGGGAAACTATTTCCAGGGCCCAAGGAAGCTCAGGTGACACTTCCTCTCCTCACTGCCAGAGCACTTCCAGGGGCAACCCTGAACACCTTTGAACTTTAACTCCCCTTGGTCCCTTCTTGTTGGCTACAGTAGGGGTTGGCAAATTTTTTCTGTAAAGACCTACACAGTAAATATTTTACATTTTGTGTGTCACATGGTCTTTGTTACAACTACTCAATTTTCCCTTTGTAGAGAGAAAGCAGCCACAGACAATATGTAAATGAATGACTGTGGCTATATGCCAATAAAACTTTATTTACGGATGCCAAAATTTGAATTTCATATAGTTTTCATGTGTCGCGAAACATTAATCTTCTCCTGATTTTTTCCCCAGCCACTTAAAAATGTAAAAAGCACTCTTAGTTTGCAGTCCATACACAAACAGGTAGTAAGCCAGACGTGGCCCGTGGGCCATAGTTTGCCAACCCCTTGGCCTACAGTAAAAAAAAAAAAAAAAAAATCTCAGAACTCCTTTATGGACTTTGTGTTATTCTGCCATTTGGAGCCACCTTAGGCTGGGGAAGCAGAAAGTACTTGGGCTTTTGAGCATTAGATCCTGGATTCAGGTTCTGGCCTACCACTTGCTAGCCAGATAGCTCTGGACATAATAGTTAACCTCTCCGTGCTTCACTGTCATCATCTATAAAATGGGGGCACTAACACCTAATCACAGGGTTGCCGTGAAAATTAAGTGAGCTAATGTATATGGAGCTCATGGTACCAATGCCTGGCATATAGCAGGCACTCGATAACTAGTAACTATTATTCTAGCTTGTGATATGGCTTACCCAGATCTGGAAAGCAACCCAGGCACTCTGTAAACCACAACTGGGCAGCAGGAGGGAATAAACCAACAGCAAAGTACAAAGGCAGAGAGAGAGAATTTGGAGGTTTTCAAATAGAAGACACAGTACCTGGTTAGCCCTGATTCCTTCTGGCACCATTTCTAATTCCTTTGGGCCTCTTTTCCTCTTCGGCAAGAACTTCTGATTCTCATAGTGCTTAAACCTTCTCAGTATTCCTTACCAAACGCCCTAAAGGGCTCTGGAACCCTCTCCTCATTCCTGCATCTCCTCCTGACCTAGGGCTGGGGTGGGGAACAGTAACCATGGCCAGACCAAACCTATACAGATTGGCCTGCAGCTGGGTCTTAAATAGGCTGGGCCTGGTTAGGTACCTAATTCTCTCTTCCATTCTTCATGATTTTCCTGCTGTACTGGAAATGAAATTTCCCCAGAGCTCAAGAACTAGACCTTCTATAAAAGTTTAAAGAAAAATGAAACAAAACAAAAACAAAAAAAACCCCAAGTATGCAAACAAGGGATCCATCACATTACTTTCAGGACAGAAAACACCAGTGGGGCACAGATAAGACCAAGGCTTATGGTATCTCCATCCTTGGTCCAAAAAGCCAGATCGGGAGTCTGTCGCTTCCTTGCTCCAAAACCCCTAATGGATATCCACTGCCTCTGGAGTAACCGAGCTTCTGTGCTGTCACTCAGGGCTTCCACAATCTTGCCCCAGATCACCCTTCCTGCACTGTGTCTTGCCACTCCTCTACAGAAGTCTTAACCTGCATTCTGGTCAAAAGGGACTATCTATTTCCACCTGACTGCTCTAACCACACATCTCCCCCTGTGAGCTAGGGACAGGGCAGAGACTATGTCTGCTTTATCCTTGGGTCCCCTACACCTAACACAGGCCCTGGCACTGGGCAACCACTCAATAATGTTAATGAATGAATGCAAACAGCTGACATTATTTTACCCTTAAGCTGTTTTAGTTGGACTCTTCTTATTAATAGCAGACTGAGCACAGTCTGGGTCACCGCCAGGAAGTAGAAAAACCGAAGAGAAGGAAAAGCAGCATGACCAATGTGATCTGAGCAATGGAAAATAGGTTTTAAGAGTGAAGTAAAAGAAACCAAGGCTGTTTAGCTGGGAGAAGAGGAGATGAGGCCTAACTGGATTCTGGCTTTAAGCACAGAAAAGGTTCTCTCAGAAAATCTTGATCTCATCCTCCTTTTATAATCAGAAGAAACTTTTCCATATTCATGGAAAATGGAACAAGAAGAAATGGCTTTAAGTTAAGGCCAGAGGGGTTTAAGCTGGAGAGAAAGAAGAACCAAATTAGGCACCACTTTTCCAGAGATGCTGTTACTGAACATTTTGGCAAGTGGATTGTGGGGGGGTCTTGCTAGGCTCTTTTGCAGAAGGCTGTGCAAAAGGGAATAAATACCTGGTCTGTTCTGTTTACTGAGCAAAGAGGCAGGTGAAAACGCAAGTCAGGTAAGATTTTCTAACAAGCCACTGCTTTTTATTGACCCTTTTCCTATGGGCACTTTCTGTCATGTTATGCTTTGCAACCCTGTAAAGGAACAATCTAGTATTTCAAAGTTTCCTGATAGGGAAATGCAAAGAAAGAGAAGGCAACAATGCCAGGGTAAGGAAAACGGCCCTAATAATATACTTTCTATAAAAACAATGCCTAACAGAGCATTAATATAATTGTTGACATTATTACTATTAAAGCTAACATTCATTGAGGACCTACTATGTGCCAGGCACTGTGCTGTTTATACGTTAGCTCAATTCTCATAACAACCCCATGAGGTAGGTAATATTTGTATCCCCATTTTACAGATGAAGACATTGAGATTCAGGAAGGTTAAATAACTGGCCCCAGTCACTTGGCTAGCAAGTGACAGAGCCAGGACTCAAACCCACACAGTCGTTTTCTAGAGTCTATTCACCTAACTGCTGTCTCCCTATAATGATGAAAGGCTGGAATTTAAACCCTAGTCTCTCTGAATCCTGTTTGTATTCTCAGCCACTTCCTTATACTGCCCCAAGCCAGGAAGAGGGAAGCAATACAGGACATTAACAAGAGACAAGGCCTCAGAAGTGAACCAAAATACTCCCCCTATTATGGGAAAAGAAGCTGAGACTGAGGACTCAACAGATGATAATGAGCAGAACCAGGACTTGAATGCCAGCTCTTGCCTCCAAGTGTAGTGCTCTGTCCTCCATTACAGATTCTTGTTGCATTTGAGGGTGAGAAAATGAAGGAACAGGACATGCCAAATGGGTTGCCTCCCTGGACAGACACGCTTTTGTAATGAACTGCCAATTTCACATCAGAACCTGTGCCTGAAATACAAGAGTGCCCACAGCCTCTGCAAACTGATTCTAAGATTCTACTAGCTAACGATGGCAATGCACTGATTTATGGTACTGCAGGAGCTGCCAAAATGCTCACGTATTAAACCAATCAAGTAGACCTAGACCAGGCAGCTTCCATATTGGCCAGTGGTTCACAGTTTAAGCCACGTCATTGAGGTCCTCATTCTGGGACCTTCTTTGCTCCAGTCTAACCTCCATCCTGCAGCCAGAGTAAACGGAGCCATAGTCTTAGCATTTGGAGCCGTGCAGCGTAAGGGAAAGAACACAGGCCTTTGAATCCAGCACTGCTACGTTTGAACTAAGCTGTGCCACTTACTAGCTACCTGACCTCGGAGAAGTCACTTTAATCTTTCTGGGGTCTGGTTTCTTCATCTTTAGGTTGGAGATAAATATATATATTACAAGACTGTGAAGATCAAACAAATTAAAGTGTCTAGATTCTAGCATATTGCAAGCCACAAAGCAAAGGAGACACTCAGTAAATGTTGGTGTTCTTCTCCCCACTCCCCTCTCTACATTTTGGTCACAATCATCGTTTCAGCTCATTTTCCCTCCTTACCAACTCCCCTCCCTTACCCCAATGTGCATGCATGTGCGCACACACACGCCCCTGTGCATTTCTGCCTCTGGACCATTGCTCAAGCTGTTCCTTCTCCCAGGAATAAACTCCCTCGAAGGCCCAGCATAAATTCTCCACCTTCAGGAATCCTCTGGTCACGTTGGGATTGATTTCTCCTTCTCCCGAACTCCCACTTTGTTTACATTCCCTACTACATTTACCATAGTCAGTCTGATTTCAGTTATTTATGTACTTATCTATCTTCCCAACTACACTGGAGGGAGAAGGTTCTGGGAAGACAATTATTTATAGGAAGGCAGGAAATGTGTTGTTTTCCTCTGTGTATATTTCTCAATACCAGGGTCTTGTACACAGCAAGAGCTCAATATGTACTTATTGAATTGAATCTTTCTACCCCAGACTGGGAATATTTACGGAAAGACCCTAGACTTGAGGTTATTCTAAAACTATGCATTTACTGCTTAGCTTGATAAACAGGCAATTTTTGAAGTATATTAATATTCCTAAACTAAGATCCACCAGTACTCGTGTGGACTTGCTTCACTCCTTTATCCACTCCTCCAACACACTCTGGACTCCTCTCAGGGTATCTCTCCAGCACACTGGGAGACATCGCTGGGAGGACAGGACATTTCTCACTCAAGAGAGGTAGGTGATCTGGGAACAAGCTCTTTGGAGAGCTGTTCTATCTCACTGGTTAAGGAGGTGACTGCCATTAAAACCATACTAAAAACCAGAGTTGTGGAATCAGAAAATAGATCTGAATGATCTGCCTCAGTTTCTAAGTCTATAAAATAGAGTTAAGAGCACTTAAAAAACCCTGTCTAGCATATAGTAAGCATACAGTAAGTGTTACATGTTCTCTCAACAATGTAGTAAACTGGAAAAAAACCCATCATGATGTTTCACTTCTAGAACTATCTTCACCACTGACTCATTCCTTGTGTAATCTTGATCAAGTCCTTTCCCCTCACTAGGCCTTTTCCCCTTCTGTAAAATGAAAGCAGTTGAACCAGATTGTTCCCAAGCTCCTTCTACCCTCAACCATGTATATTTTTCTATGATCAAGAAAGGGCCGGCCGTGGTGGCTCACGCCTGTAATCCTAGCACCCTGGGAGGCCGAGGCGGGTGGATCGCTCAAGGTCAGGAGTTCGAGACCAGCCTGAGCAAGAGCGAGACCCCGTCTCTACTAAAAATAGAAAGAAATTATTTGGACAACTAAAAATCTATATAGAAAAAATTAGCCGGGCATGGTGGCGCATGTCTGTAGTCCCAGCTACTCGGGAGGCTGAGGCAGTAGGATTGCTCGAGCCCAGGAGTTTGAGGTTGCTGTGAGCTAGGCTGACGCCACGGGGCACTCTACTCCAGGCAACAGAGACTCTGTCTCAAAAAAAAAAAAAAAAAAAAAGAAAAGAAAGAACCTTCTGGCTGGGGGCAGTGGCTCATGCCTGTAATCCTAGCACTCTAGGAGGCCGAGGTGGGAGGATTGCTTGTGTTCAGGAGTTTGAGACCAGCCTGAGCAAGACCCCATCTCTACTGAAAATAGAAAAATTAGTCGGGCATGGTGGTAAGCACCTAAAGTCCCAGGTACTTGGGAGGCTAAGGCAGGAGGATCACTTGAGCCCAAGAGTTTGAGGTTGCAGTGAGCTATGATGATGCCACTGTATTCTAGCCTGGACAACAGAGCAAGACTGTGTCTCGAAAAGGAAAGACAAAAAAAACAAAAACAAAAAAACCTTTTGTTCCATATGCTGAGGCTGTTGGCAAGGAAAAATGTAAATTTGTTGATGCTAGTCCCAGATGGGAGGGACCACTGTTTCCCAAGGCCAAGGGCAGAGTAACTGATTAGTAAGCCACCTCTGATATTTCCCCTGCTTGAATGATATCACACCCAGTCAGACCTCCCTCCCAATGAAACTCACAGTAAAGGCAAGACAAGAGCCTGAAAACAATGCAGCCATGAAGAATCCTGGCTTGTGCGGAATTTCTGTACTTTCTTGCTTTTGAGGCCTGTAATTAGGGCATCATCAGTCTAAACTAGAACCCTCCTTAGGTACAAAGAGGAGGAAAAACAAAGTCCCATTCTGAACCTGACAGCTCATAAAACAAGGACCAAAGCATATTTAAAAAAATGTCACTGACTCATTTAACCACAAACACTGCAGAGGCCTACTATGTGCCAGTCCCATGCCAAGCAGAGGAGGAAGGAAACAGATATGATCCCTTGCCTCTGTTACAGAAGACAGGAAGGGGAACAACTAATCCAGCAAAAGGATTAAAAAGGCTTCACCAAGGACGTCCCATGAGACATGAGCCTTGAAAGACGAGAAGGAGGAGTGAACTCCAGGGAGAGGCAATACAAGCAAAGGCTGGAGCAGGAACATGCAGGGAGTGTATGAACAAAGACATTTCTTTTGACTGGAGCACAGGGTGCAGGTTTGGGAAAACAAAGGGAAAGAAGGCAGGAGAGAGGTTTGGGAACAGGTTATGGAGGGACTTGTCTATGAGGCTAAAGGGTCCAACTCTATATAGTAGGCAATGAGGTTTCTAAGGGGTGTCTCAGGAATATCACGGGGGCACCCATGAAGAAGATGCAAAAGGAACCAAGTTATTAAAAAGTATTATGGGACCACATAACAGGAGACCACATGCACTTCCTAACATGTGCTGGACTCCAACAGCTCCTGTTCACAGAGCTTCTCTCTCCCCTGGTTTGGCTTCATGCAGTCTCAGTTGCCAGGCCCTGTCAGTATCTGCTAAAGTACTGAAGTAACAGGACTCCCAGACAAAGTCAGGAGCCCAGACAACTCTATGGATTACAGAAAGAGAGGATCTGTGGTGGGAGCAGTTGGCGGGATGGGGCACCAAAGTCTCTAGCTGGCTCAGTTCCACATAAAAACCTAACCCTGGGTCTCCCCTTCACTTCCGTTCCAGCCCAGTTCTCTCGAGAGAGGCTTAAAGCACCTGGCTGATGACCGGGGAATCCAGGGAGACACTATACACCACCTGCCCTGCACGGTGCCTGGCACGCAGGCAGTGGTCAATAAGCATTAGTTCCCTTCCCATCCTGCAAGGTCAGTTCCACCTGTAAATCCCACTGAGGCTTCAAGGATCAGGTCTCATGAACTCTTCACCCAGGGTCTCTCTAAAGTACCCCAGTCCAAAATGACCTTGTTGCTAGAAATCACAGCTACCATGTATTCAGCATCCATTACATGACAGGTGCCACACTACGTAACTTACATATAATCCTATTCAACCTTCACAATGATCTTATCACGCCCATTTTATAGAAGAGGCATTGAAGCTCTCAGGGAAATGACTTGCCCAAGGACACAGCTGGGAGGTAGCAAAAATGAGATCTGATCCGAGGACTGCCTGACCCCAAAATCAAGCACTTCCACAACACTTCATTCCCGTGACCTGCTCCGGCCTCTGATGTGCCACTCACAGGCAGCCTGGAAGCTGTCTAAGGAGACAGACTGCACCTGACACTATTACCTCTCCCGACTGGACAGCCACTTGCCCCGGTCAGGAGATCTTAAATATTGCAAAATAAATGAAAGCAGTTAACTTTAAAATAACGTAGTACAAAGATTTCATAAATTCGTCATATTAAAACTGTTCATGGCGTTGAACTGCCTGAGCCCTGAGCCCAGCCATAGCTGAGTCTCAAACTGGCCACAGACTGAGCTTCGACCTCGGACATCGACCGAGCCCTGACCCCGGGAGCACACGCTGCGCGCTGATCCCGTCACGGACCGAGACCCAACAGGTCACAGATAGAGCCCTGAGGGCAGTCCTAAAAAAAGTCCCCTCCGGTTGTCCCTCGGCAGCAGAATCGGGTCGTGACCTCGGGCCCCTCTTAAGGCCCTGACTGCCCTCTCCCGGGCACACGGACTCATTCCCAGACCCCCGACCCAGTTTGCTCGGAGGGCTACCTCACTGTCTTGCTTTCACCTCCGCTGACTCCCGCGGGAGCGGTCGCGCGCGCACCTGCAAATCGCTCTGCCGCGAACGCGGAAGAGGCGGTGCTAGGCCCAGGAGGAGGGCCCGACCAGAGAGGGGCGTGCGGGGCGGAGCTGCGCCTGCGCCCTGATAGCTACCCTGGGGAGGAGAAGGGCGAGCTCAGTAGACTGCGCAGGCCTGATGGGAGAGGGGCGGGGAGATTGCTGGCTAGGGGGTGGGACTTAGTTCTTTTCGACGCTAGCTTTCCCGGCGGAGGGACGGGGAGCTGGGAAGCGCCAGGCGGGAGGAGGCCAGGCGCCGCAGGTGTAATTAACATTTACTGAGCGCTTATGCATGCCAGGAAGGAATTTTTAAATGCCTTTTACATATGGGGAAATGCTGCTAGTCTTTTCTAAAGCAGCAACTAATTCTGTAAAATTTCTTTAAAAGTCTGGGTGCCAGAATTCCACTATGAGAGTTTCCCCTTGAGTAAAACATTAACCCAAGTATTTCAAAATTGAAAAAAAGAAACAAACCAAAAAAAAAAAAAAAAAACCTTTTAAAAGTTCATTTCTTGGAGAAGAACAACTGTAAGTAGATTAATACCTCAACCAGCCTCCCCACACTGGTTGCAGATGCACTGAGAGAGGACGAGAGTGCTGTCTTGGATTTAATTCAGGTTCTGACTCAGTGTGTTTCCCTCCTTGTTAGGTAGAAGTAAATATCCCTTCCCTGCCTGGCTCAGGGTTGTTGTGAGGGTCTGTTGAGCAATGCTAGTTAAATCCAAGCCTCTTGGACTTAGACTTGCTTCCCATCATCCGCCTGAGCAACGTTTGTTCCCTTTCCCCTTCTGGGCTTAGTCTTTTCGTCTGTATGATGGAAGGAGGTTGGGAACATTGAGGACTTTGCTGGATATCCCAGTCTGGGGGAAGGCTGGAGGGGGAAGTCTTCCTCCAAGCTTCTGTGTTCCATCCCTTCCAGAGTCCTTCAGTCCAACCTGAAGGCTCCTGTATATCCTGACCTCTCCCACCCATCCCGTTCCAGGCTCACCCAAGCTTCAAGTCTTCCTTAAGGCCTTGCTGGCCTGTTCCCTCTCTTTTCCCGGACTGTCTCAATAGCTAGCTGGTCCTGAGTCACTTAGGACCTATATTCCAGGTTCTCAAAGTTGCTGTGTCCCCCACATGGCGACCAAGTTCAATTAACATCAGATGAGGGCCCTGTAGGGCTCAGAGGAAGGAGGGCTCCCCCAAAGCAGATGGAGCTCCCGCTGTGCTTGTGGCTCATTTCTCCACACGTCACAGCTCCTTGAGGGGTAGGGAAGAGAGTGGGAGCAGGAAACCTCAAAGAGGCTGGAGTGTTCATGGAAGCCAAGGGTGGTGGGGCAACCTTTCCTCAAACGTAGGTGCTGTGCTCCAGGGTGGAGAGGATGGCTTACTCCCTCATTCCCTGCTCCAAAGGTTGTTATGGATCTTAAGCCAACAGGAAAACAAAACCCAGCCTGGCTGCCCAACCAAGCTGCCACTCTACCTCCAATACATTTCCTCTCTCAGGATCCTCTCCTACTAGATTTTGCCCCATGGGGAGGGGGATTCTTTTCTCTGTATTGCTGAGGCCCCAGCCCTCTCTTTGTTCTCTCCTCCTTTATCTCTACCTCTAAGTAACCCTCTCTGAATCTCTCAAAGCAGTTTTGTGTTGGCTTCCTGATATCTTTACATGCATTCCAGTTGAGAGATAAATCTATTGTCACTGCCATGGTGTATTTCAAAACGACCATGAGTCCAGACATGGACTTTGTAACAGTCTGAGCTGTCCAGTGACTGAGGAAGTAGTGAATGATCTGTCATAGGACATGTGCAAACAGTACCCATTTAGAGTGCTGGCCGTGGGCCTCCTTGGATCAGCCATAAGAAGGGGCAGCAGAGCAGGGGCGCCTTCCAGATCCTAGAGCAGGGAAAGGAGGGAGGGATACTGGGGGCTGGGAGGGAGCCAGGCAGTTGGCCAAAGACAGACTTGACTCAACAAGCTATTGTATGTCAAACTCTTAGAATTGTACCTGACACACGGTGAGCATTAGCTATTGTTGTTATTACCGTGAACGATTCACAGACTGTGAGTAACGACAGGGCAGAGATCAAGCAGTCCTTCACTCCCACTCCTGATCACGAAATAGATGGGGAATTGAGGTCTAGAGGGGGAAAGGACTTGCTATGGAACCTCAGGGGCTGGACTGGACTAGAACCCAGGCCTCTGCCTCCCAGGAGAGCCTCTGCACAAAGCCAGGCTGGCTCCTCTGCAGGTAGAAGGAAGAGCTCTAGGTGGGCCTCTGCTGATTCTTAAGAACCAAGCTGCTTTCCAACTCCTATCCAGGCAACCTGTAGGTTCGGGGCGATGGAGTAACAGTGAGACCCAAGCCAACAGATGCAGGTGTCTCCTGGGGAGTAAGCCCCATGTCCTACCACCCCCGCTTTAGCTCCAGCCAACAAGTATTTTCCTCCTTTTTTTTTTTTTTTTAACACAAGACGAGGTCTTCCTCTGTCACACAGGCTGGAGTATAGTGGCACAATCATTGCTCACTGCAACCTCAAACTCCTGGGCTCAGGTGATTCTCCCACCTCATCCCCCCAAAGTAGCTGGGACTACAGATGGATGCCACCATGCCCAGCTAATTTTGGGGGGAAAAAAAGGAAAGAAAAAAAACCTTCCTGTAGAGACAGGGACTTGCTATGTTGCCCAGGATGGTCTCAAACTCCTGGACTCAAGCGATCCTCCCACTTTGGCCTCCCAAAGTGCTGGGATTGTAGGCGTGAGCCACTGCACCAGGCCAGTATCTTCCTCTTGAAGAATGGCTTCCTCTCCTGTAATTAGGGTTAGGGCTGTATTGCCACTGTAGCTCCGAAAAACCACCAAGATTAAGGGGGCGGGATGAGAATAGCCAGTGCCAGGTGATCTGAGCTGAAACAGGGAAAGATTCCCATCAGACTGAGTTCCCAGAAGGCAAGGGCCAGCCCTCTCCACCCCAAGGGTCCTAGCCTAGGCTGGTCTTCCCAGAGCCCTAAAAAACCTTGGAGTCCCCACCCTGGAGAGCTGAGCCAGACATGACCACACTGACCAACCCACCACATGGTCCAGGATCTCAGGACAAAAAGCCCTCCCGTCTGCATTCTGGCCCCGCTCCTTCCACAGTCTGCCAGGAGCCATGTGGCACCCAGACCACAGCTTCCCACCAGTGGCTGCTTTAGTTTGCCTCTTTTATTTTACCAAAAATAACAACAATAAAGTCTTCCCTCTGTTTCATAAAAATAGATTTTCCCACTCCCCCTCCCCACAATCAGCCCTCGCCACAGCCTAGAATCCATCTTGCAAGCCACAGTCCGCCCTGGGGGACACTCCAACTCTCCTCACTCCGGAGCCTCTGGCAAAGGTGCCAGTCCACTCCAGAGGCAGCAGAGGTAGAAGTCCCAGGCCCACCTGGCTGGCCCCAAGAGCCCCATCTGTTTCCCCAGAGGATAGGCAGCATCTAGGCCATCAAGCTGGGTGCGATTTTGGAGGCTCAGCTCAGGAGATAACCCCAGGCAACCCAAGGGATGGTGGGGCATTCTGGCAACAGGCTAGAAATCCTTGCTCAAAGCAGGAATAGTTGTGTCTTGGAGTAGGTCTGTCGAACTCTTTCAGAGCGTCTCTGTGTAGCAATCGAAAGGCCCCAGGATAGAAGTCAGGATCCGTGGTTTCTATTCCAGCGGCATGAAAGCCTCATTGTGAAGCCTTGGGCAGGTTCTCCATCCTCTTCTCCTGGCTTCAGTTTCCTCCTGTATATATGACGAGAGCGAGACTGGATGATTTCAGGTCCTTCCTGGCTCTCCATCCTGGACTCCCAGATTGGAGGCTCTAGGAAGGCAGACCCCTGTTCCTGCCTCACTTTCACCACCTGTGGGTCTGGGCGTAGGGCTGGGCATGGAGGTACTGAGTAAAGGTGTGCTGAATGAACATCCCAGTCTCTCTGGAGACAGCTGTGTTCTGAGATCCAACCAGCTGGAACATCTCAGGGGTGGGTGGGAAGGAGGCAGGTACTTTTAGGATGGGTGCTCTCCAAGCCTGGAAGAGACCAGCTATATGATCCTCAATGTCCGGGATGAGAGACAAGACTCTGGAGTTTCCAGTTGAAGTTCCGCTACCTCCTTGAGCAGGACTATTTTTGTGCTGGGCTTCAAATTGGAGGAGCCAGGTCTGTAGATTCTGGGTACTAGAGTGGAGTATATGATTCCCAGTTTAAGGGCCAGGGGACCTTTGTGGACATGAGGGATCATCCCCAACCTCCAGGAGACTATCTATAATCAGGCCCTCCTAGAGACAGAGGGGTGAGTGAAATGACAGCTTGGGCATCTCTGGGGAGCGAATCAGAACCTGTGTCTGTGGTGGGCCAGGGCTTTAGGAAGTCAGGAAAAGGCTTCCCTTCCCACCTCCCCCCAGCTCCTCGAGACTCACACTGATGCAAGATTGTAGCCTGGAAGGTTCAAACGTAGAGCTGCATGTACAGTCACAATTTGTGCACTTACACACATGGTCACATACATTGAGTGGGAACACTGACCTGTCATCACTCCTACAATGGTCATGGTCTGATGGTCCCCATCTCTTTATCTATCCATCTGTCCAGCCATCCATCCGACATTTATGCAGGGCCTACTGTGTGCCAGGGAGGGTCTAAGGCAGCTAGCTCTCACAGACACACCCCCTCAGTCAGATTCTCACACACACCCTGGCATCTGTGCTTACTCACACACAGGCTGCTCACTCTCTTGTACCTTTCTTGCCATCAACTCGGCCACATCCACATTCCCCAAATAGGACTGGGAGCCACCATGGAAGGGTCAAGCATCACAGAAGAAACCCTCTAGCCTACCCCACTCCCAGACTTGGTGCAAGAGGTTTAACTCTCCTTTCCTTCTGTTTGCCCACCTTGAAGCCCTCCCCTTCTCCCTTCACGAGCAGTCAGGGGGACACGTAGGCAGACTCCTGGAACCAGAAGTCCAGAGGATGTGGGTGTGTGGAGGGGTCCCTGGGCCTTCAGAGTCCTCTACCACCGGACTCCTGAGGCTCCCCTCCCCCAGCCACCCTGTGTTCAGATGGTCCATCTGACGGGCAACAAAGTCCAGGTCTGGCTCAGTGACAGATCCGCTCTGTCATCTCCCTCTGTAGAGACACAAGGTGGGGACGGGTCAGTCAGAGCTCAGCCTGCCAGGCAGCCCCTTCCCAAACCGCAGGGCCCAGCTGTTCTTCTCCCTGAGCCCTGCCCCTTCCCACCCCTAACCCCAACTCTAGGCTGCAGATCTGGGTTTGTACAATGACACCTAATGAACTCTCTGTTAAAGTACAGAATCCATTGTTAAATGAATTGCCTTCCCAGAATTTATCCACTTGGGCATTGGAATTTCTTAAAGCAGGCAGCCTTTGGATCTGAAAGCTCGCAGAGGCTAGCCTTGGCGGGGGAGGGCAGTGGGGACCTGGCCTCACCAGTGGCTCCAGCTCCCGCTGGTCCACCAGACTGAACTCGCGGATGAAGTAGTAGAAGTGCTTGTAGCAGGTGTTGACGTGCGCCTCCGCGCCCATGCTGAGGATGCTGTCGAAGTGGTGGATGTAGACGTGGACAAAGACTCGGAAGAGGCGCGTCAGGATCTTGGTACAGACCTGCTGGAAGTTCCTGGGGAAGGGAACTCCTAGAGGGTGGGGAGGGTCAGAAGTGGGGGATCAGCATCCTGGTGACAAAAGTCTGACCAACACTGCTCTCCCACACACAGGCAGCCTTCGCCAGGATGGCTTCCCCAGCACAGTTCTCAATATGCTTCCCTTTGGGAGATGCAGAGGGTGGTTTGACTTTCTCACACACTTTCCTTTGTAATGAAGCACACATGTAACTGTGCTTCTCCTCCCATGCTGAAGTACTCCTCATCTTCCACACCTTCCCATCACCTGTGCGACCTTGTTGGGGGTCACTGACCAACCTTCTTAGACTATGATAGAAACATGACCCAAACTCTCTCCGGCGATGTGTGCATCTACAGGGCCGCTCACATCACACCCTTGTATACAATTCCAAGGCGAGTTCATCAACATCTGGGTCCGTTTTTAAAAACCTGGGCCTTCAGGATCACGTCCTAACTTCCCAGCATGGCACTGCGCAGGCCTTTCATGATCTGACCATGACCTTCCTCTCCAGACACCCCCAACCCCAAGCTCTCCTCTTTCAACATTGACACAGCAGTCCCAGACCCCTAATCCTGAAAATACTAATTCTTCAAGAAATAGTGCAGATACCACTGATTCCTTCAAATATTCAATATCACGAAGAACCTTCCATCTATGAGGCGGGCCCCAGGCGGAGCCCTCTGCACCTTCTGCCTCTTATCCTTACGACAATTCTGCTGTCGGGTCTGACTGCCATGCTGGAGATGATAAGGCAGGGGTGCACAAAGGTGAAGCTGCTCGCCCAAGGCCACATAATTACTAATTAGTACAGACTGGAGGCAGGATTCAAACCCTCTTTGCACCCCTCAGAGATCAATGATACAGACTCTGCCTGTGGGAAGCCCCGGCTCTGTGTAAAAGGTCCAGTTTCTGCACAGCTGCCCATCCATATTCAGGGTGGAGATCTTGGTGGCTTATGGCCCCTCCCTGCTGTGGCAGAGTCAGCCCAGGGTTAAGGCATCCACCCCTGGGGTCGCACAGGCTACCAGGCAATCCGAGTCCAGAGTCAGGTCCATTCCTGGCCCACCTGGCGCCACAGACCCCTTCCTCTTCCTCACTGCTCTCACATGGGGCTGAGCCCTGCCTCCCTGTAAGCCCTTCCAGCCCAGCCCAGGTCCCTCGGACTCACCCAGCCCATCTAGACTTGGGGTCCTGGAACCCAAGAGACCTGAGCTCCAGTTCTGAACCCCTCCCAGTGCAGCACACTTTCCCTCTCTTGGCCTCAGTTTCCTCCTATGTAAGATGAAGGTACTCATTGTTGGGCATAACAGTGCAGGAAACGGCAGGCCACTGGCTGGGGAGGAGCCGTGGACACTGAATTGTGACTCAGGGCCCAGCTTCCCTCAGCATTCCGACTTTTCCCCTCTGGGCTTGACCCCCCTACCCCACCCATCTCTGATCCCCACAGCCTCACAGGGATGAGCCTGAGTTCGGGTGGGGGCTGGGCCCAGGTGCAGGTGGGGCTGCTGTGACGAACACAGTGTCATGCCTTCTCAGCGCCCTGACCAACACCGCCCTCCTGCTGCCTTGGGGTGGGGAAGCAGGGCCAGGGTGACATCACTCATCTCCCTTCCCCACCCTTGCCTGCCCAGCTGCTCAGCTGCCCAGCTGAGATAAGAAAAGACCCGATGGCCTAAGCCTGACAAGGGAAAATTCTGCCCTCAGAGTCCCAGCCTGAAGTGAAGATACCATCCAGGTCCTGCAACCCCCAAACCTCTCCCTTTCCCAGGGTCAGGATTCAGCAGGACCTCCCAGGAGGCTGGAGGTCAGATCAGCCCAAGCAGGGGGACCTGCCATGAACACCTTGGGGCACCTGTTCTGGAAGGTTCTCAGAATCATAGTGTCTGTGGTCTTGTCAGAATGGTCCCTGGGGGGACACTCAAGCTTTGGACAAGAACAGCCCCAAATTGGGAGTCAGTCAGTCCTAGTCAAATGCTTCATCTTGAGCAAGAGACTCAACCTGTCTCAACCCGTTTCCTCTTCTACAAAATGGGGATGAAAATCCGCCCCCCAAGAGTTGCCAGATCACACCACATGCCTCATCTTGGCATGTGCTCCCAGTGGCTCCTCCCTCCTTGGCCAGGCCTGACCCTCGGGCAAGGTGGTGCTCACCAACACGCGTGGGAAAGACCTCCTCATCGTTGATGAGGCCCTCAATCCAGTCCATGAGCAACGCCATGTAGCGTGGCGCTGAGAGCTTGGCTGGCCGTCGGTACTGGCGCTCATCCTGCCAGCGGTACTCATAGCGGGGCCCGCCGGCCATGACTGGGCAGCTGGTCTCGCTGCAGCGCTCGGCCATGGTGCCGTAGATGAGGTTGATGCGGTTGAAGAAGTCCACCACATGCACGGCAATCCAGTCGTCGATGTTCTCGCCTGGGGGCAGCCTCACCACGCTGCGCAGGTCCAGGCCGGACTTGAGTGAGGCCTGTGCTTTCTTGTACAACTCAAAGCGCTGAGTGCCGGGCTCAAAGCGCTTCCGTGGCCGGAACGTCTTGTCCTTGGCGAACACCTGCTTCAGGCACAGTGCCATGGCCTGGCCTGGGGCTGGTATCCAGGGGCTCAGACCTAAGGATGCCAGGGACAAGGGCATGGGGGAGCCTGGTGGTCAGAGCCTCATCAACTGGGCTCTGATTTCCCAGTACATTGCATCCCTCTCACCTCTCAGCTTTGCTCGACCTCTGTATGCTCTGCCTGGAATCTAAACCCTCAGCCCCTCAGGCCAGCGCCCAGTTCCCTGTCCAGGCTACCTCAGTCCCCCCTGCCAAACCCCCACAGCCTTCCCATCTTGTTTCCTCTCTGCTTTCATTGCATCTCGCCGAGGGCTGGGCCTGGCCTCCAAGCAGGTGCTCCTCAGACTTGCTGCTCACCATTAGAGAGGTCTCAGAGGCTCCCCACAGGCTCCATCCAGGCCCAGGAGACAGGGGCCTGGATGCGATGACCTCTGGGAGACCCAAAGGCCAGCTGGTGCAGCGTGGGAGAGCCTGGCTGCATTGTGCTGGGGGGGCAGGCGGTGGGCCCCAGCCTTTGGCTTCCTCTGGGATATCCCGTAGTCCATCCGGCCACCGGGGATTCCCAGGGAGCAGGAGGGACTTTTCTACCAAAAATGTCCTTTCCTTTTTTTTCACCCTTAAAGAGGAAAGAGCCCTCACGTGACCAGCTGGGAGGCCTCTGAATGTGGCTGCAGGCACTGGAGGAGGGGGACGGTGGCAGGCCTAGAAGGGCACTGCTTCCTCTGACAATGGCAGGAGAGACCTCCCCTGCAAGCCAGCCTCCTCCAGCCCCAAATCTGAACAAGCCACTGTCCCCTCCCCCTCCACCTGACACTCAGTAGACATTCCTACAGCACCTATTATGTGCCTGGCACTGGGAGGTAGGAGAATACAGTCAGATCTACCCAGCTGGGCCCATCTAGAGCTCAGACAAATTTGCTTTGCCTTGTAGAACCGAAGGATCCCAGATTCAGAAGAGACCTCTGGGGGGTTGGGGAGGCAGTGATCAGAGACCCAGGGTTCTAGTCCCAGCACCACCATTGGTTTACTAGGTGACCGCTGCAGCACCATGGATTTGGACCATGCAAATCCTGGGTCACTCTGACACAGCCAGGTTTCTGAGACTCTCAGGGTAGTTATCTTGTCTCCCCTGTGAGCTATTGGGAAATGCAGACCCAGGTATCTGCTGAGACTGGAATTTAGCCACAAACTTAGCACTGACCCTGGCCTTAGACTGAGCACCAAGGCTGAATGTAATCTAAGCACTGAGCTCTAGCTGCAGGTTGAACTATGACCTGGGCCCTGGTAGGTTTGAGCCCTGGCCCTGGGCCTGGCCCTGCAGTAAGCCTTGACTACAACCACAAAGCCCGGGATTGACCTCTGACTGGAGGACACTCACTGGAGCATTTTCCCTTCTCGCATCTCTGATAATGCTGGGACAGGATTGGAGAAGGGAGGGTGGGAGCCAGGTGAAAACTGGGTATAACCAGAGGCATGGCACATACGGCAGGGGGGTTACTTCTAGCAACAAATCAAACTAGGGGAGGAGATGTTTGCAACAGGGGTCCTTCCTTGTACCCACAACAGGCAGGCTGGATGGGGACAGTCAAGGGAAATGAAAGGAGTCTGGAGAGTAGAGACAGGCCTTAGCAGGATCTTTTCCTCTTAAAAAATCCTCAGAGATGGAGAAGATCATCTTATCCATCCCAACTCCTCAACTTCCCACCCAGAGAAGTCCCCTGAGCTTCCTGAACAAAGAGGAGGAGATTTCTACACTTCATTTGCCATCTCCATTTTAAACTCTGGTTGGGGCAGGTGCTTCCAACATCACTCATAATGCAATTAGGTGGGGTTCTGGGGCTTTCCACCCTCGCATGGCCCCCTTTACTGACGGTTACAAACAGGCCTTCACCCTGGCATTCAACACCACTCTAGCTTTCCTGCCCCACAACCTACCTCCCTACACCAACCACCCTGGGCTTCGTCCTGATCCCTGAACACAGCCCCCACTCCCCTGCCTCTGTGTTTTTTTATGGTGGTCCCTCCGCCTGCCTGACCACACATCCTCAGGTTGAATGCTACCTCCTCCCACATCCTCCTCTACTGAACCCAGATCTCCTTCTTGGGTGGAGGCTGCTCTGTGGCCATTGCCGTCCCCACCCCACCCACAGCTTACAACAGGGCCTGGCAAAAGTCAGTGGTGGGCCTTTAAGAAAAGCTTAGACCCAAATAGCCCTGAGAAATCAACCGGCCCATCTCACTTGTACAGATGGGGAAACTGAGGCCCAGAAAGGGAACTTAGGAGACTGCATTCACACAGCAAATTACAAGCAGAACTAGGAACTGGGATTTGGTGGGGCTCAGCCCATGACAAAGAGTAAAGGACCATTTTCCTGCACTGGCTGGTCACTGGTCTGGTGGAGATAGGGAAGTGGAGGGAAGTGGGGGGAGAAGGGAAGCATCTTGCCCACTGAACAGCCCAGCCTGCTTCCTGCCCCCACACACTGACCTACAGCAACTTGCGTGTCCTGACCAGCAAGCTAGAGTTCCACCTTCCTTCCGTGGAACTTCAAGGCCTGGGTCTACTCCCAGGAAGTGTGAGCTTGGGGGTGGGTACAGGGCAGGTGCTCTTCCATCCAGGCCTCTTACCCGTCCCCACTGCCCCTACCCCCATGCCTTCACAGAAGCACTGCCGTTCACCCACCTGGCCCCATTTCCTAATGCTGCGTGTCCTGTTACTCCTAGAGTGGCCGGTGGCTTGCTCACTCCCTGGGTGGGCATCTGGGCTTCCCCAGCCTGTTTCTGACGTTTAGTCCCCTGTCAGGACACACGTCCACCCCCTGGGCCTGGCTCAGGATCTGGGACAAAGGATGGCCCCAGATTGACCCCAGAATCCAGCCTGTGCCCCTCTGCAGCGCAGAGATCGAAAAGTAGAGGCGAAGACTCCCTTCGCCCCGCCTCCGAGGCACAGGGCCTCCCCTCACGCACCCGCCCCCAACCTCCTCCTGCACCCCCCAACCCAGCTCTCAGGGCCAGACAGGTCGGTCGTAGGACCCAGAGGGCCCGCCGGACATTTCCGCTCCCGAAGACACGCCCCCCTCTAGACGGACACCCCTAACCCAGACTTTTCAAAGCTCGGAGTCTCAACCCGGCCTGAGGACAGTGGCCAGCCTGCCTTCGGGCAGAGGTCGCCTCCGGACGGTGCCACGCCGGGACAGCCGAGGAAGTGAAAGCGGAAGCAAGGCTGGGCCGTGTGCGCGGCGGGGCCGCGGGAGGCACGGGCGCTCACTCACCGGTCGCCTCGGCCGCAGCGCTCGAGCCCTCCTCTGGCCGCGGCGTCACATTCCCCGCGCTGGCTCGCCCTCCGCCTGCCAGCCTCCTGCCGGGCCGGTTCTGTCGCCTGTCCCTCTGTCTGACCGCCTGCTTGCCCTTTCGGCCCGCGGCCGCCCTCCCGCCCCGAGGCGACGCCAGCTCCGCCCCGGGCCCCGCCACGCTGCGGCTGCGGGGGGGTGGGCAGGGGCGGGGAAAGGGGGCATCCCCCGCCCCCAATACACAGACACACTCCCGCCTTCCCGGAAAGTCCATATCGAGCTCCCAGCTTCCCGTTGGGCCAAAAACTGAGCAGCCCGCCCTCTCGGTGTCTCTTCGGACCTCCACCAGAGGCAGCCTCTGATTCCTAGACTGCAAAAGGAGGACAAGCCCGGCTTCTGTATGGAGCAGAAACAAAAGAATAGCAGGAAGGCAAACCCCACTTGATGAATGAATGAATGAATGAGTGAGTGAATGACTGAATACCTTGGGAATCATTAGCTGAGTCCCTCACTCCTGAGGGAACTGGCCCAGAAGAGTGCTTAAATCACAGATTCCATCTCCTTCAACAGGGCTAGGGGGCCTTGCTCAGGCTGGACTGATTCTCCTCACTCCCACCCAAAATCGCCCCATTTCTCACCTCCAGACCTTTGTCCCAGCTGTTCCCATTTTGGAATCCCTTTTGTCCCTTACTCCTTCCAACCAAATCCAAACCCTTCGAGACCTGATCTGCTCTCCCTCCTTTTCTACCTGGGTTCCTCCCCTGAGAACAGATA
>RJWJ010009918.1:0-48632 GCA_004363605.1 Indri indri | reverse complement strand
ATAGAACTTGAAGGATAGGATTTTGATGGCAGACAGAGAAGTGTTCCAGGGAGAGAGAATGAAGGTGAGGGTGGTGAGGGTGTTTGGGAATAATAGGTGACCCAATTTGCCAAAGCAGAGAGTGCTACTTGTGGGTTATTCCGGGTGACTCATTAGTAGGTATCTTAGTCAGCTCAGGCAGCTATAGTAAAGTACTATAGACTAGATGGCTTAAACAGCATAAATTTAATTTTTCACAGTTCTGGAGCCTGGAAATCCCTGAACAAGGTGCTGTCTGATTTGGTTCATGGCGAGGACCCTCTTCCTGGCTTGGAGATAGGTAGCTTCTCTCTGTCTTCACATGGCAGAGAAAGAGCACAAGAGCTCTCTGGTGTCTCTTCTTATAGGGACACTAATCCCGTTAGATCAGGGCCTCTACCCTTATGACCTAATTTAACCTTAATTGCCTCTGTCAAGGCTCTATCTTCAAATGCATTCACATTGGGGATTGGGGCTTCAGCATATGAATTTTGGAGAGACACTAGCATCTAGTCCATAACATTCCTCCCCTGGCTTCCCAAAATTCATGTCCTTCTTTCACACAAAATACTAATACATTTATTTCATCCCCCAAAATCTTGACCCATTCAAGCATCAACTCTAAAGTCTAAATTCCAAAGTCTCATCTAAATATCATCTAAGTCTGATATGAGTGAGACTTAAGGTATGCTTCATCCTGTGGCAAAATTCCTCTCCAGTTGTGAACCTGTGAAGTCAGACAAGTTATGTGCTTCCAAAATACAGTGGTAGAACAGGCATAGGATAGACATTCCCATTACAAGAGGGGAAAATCAGAAAGAATGAAGGGTCCCAAACAAATCCAAAACCTAACAAAGCAAATTCCATTGGATCTTGAGGTTCAAGAATAATCCTTTTTGGCTTGATGTTCCACCTTCCAGGCCCACTGGGGTGGCAGCATCACTGCCACAGCTCTGCAGAATGGCCCTGCCTCATGGTCTCTGTGGCAGCCCCACCCTCTGAAACAAAGGAGAAAATAGCTTTGCCCACCCCTCATCCTTCACCCTCAGGCCTGTGGTGGGAGTGGCAGCCCTGATGACCTATGAATTGCCTTCAGAGTCATTTTTCCCTTTCCTTGAAAAATAGTGCATGTTCACAACCAAATAGCTCTACAATCCAGTCTGTACAATCCAAGAACTTTGACAGCCTTCTTTTATTCCATCACACTATGTCTATCCCCTTTAGTTCAAACTCATAGAGTCTCTTTGCAGAAGTGGCTGATTATATTCATCAATTGTGCTCATGTTTTCTTTATCAAATGGTTGTTCAGCTACACCCTTAGTGTTCTCTTCAGAACAGGGTTTCTCATTTTTTACAATATGGATAAGCCAAGAATTTTCCAAATCTCCTTTTCACTTCAAAATTCCTTCTTCAATTCACCTCTCTCCTCTTAAATTTCACTATAAGCAGTAAAGAGGACCCAAGCTACGCCTTCAGTACTCTGCTCAGAAATCTCCCAGGCTGAATATCCAATTTTATTGCTCAAAATTTCTACTTTCCACAAAGCACTAGAAGACAATTCAACCAAGTTCTTTGGCACTTTGTAACAAGGGTCATCTTTCCTCTAGTTTTTAATAAATTATTCCTCAGTTCCATCTGGGTCCTCATCAGAATGACCTTTAACATCCATGTTTCTACCAACATTCTTTTCATGATTCTTTATGTATTCTCTGAGAAGATGAAAGCTTTCTCTCTGGCTCTTCTGTTTTCTTTGTGAGCCCCTCACCTTAATTACCTTTAATGTCCATATTTCTATAAACAACTCCTTCATGGTAATCTCTGCCTTTCCTAGCATGCACCTCCAACTCTTCCAGCCTCTACCCATCACCAAGTTCCTAAACCCTTCAGAACTTTTAGTTTTGTTTGTTTGTAGATATTTGTTACAGCACTACCCTATTTCTCAGTCCCCAAATCTGCCTTAACCGTCTTGGACTGCCATAACACAATAACATAGTGGTATTAAACAAAAGAATAAGTGGTTTAAACAACATAAATTTATTTTCCCACAGTTCTGGAGGCTAGATGTCCCAGATTGAGGTGCCAGCCAGTTCAGTTCCTGGCTCTCTTCCTGGCTTGTAGACAGCCACCTTCTTGTTCTCCTCACATGGCGAGGAGAGATAGCATGTGAGATCTGTCATGTTGCTTATAAGGACTTGAATCCTGTGGTATCAGAGTCCTACTCTTATGACCTTGGTTAATCTCAGTTATCTCCATACAGGTGCTAGTCACATTGAGGGTTGAGAATTTAACATATGGATTTTAGAAGGACACAAACATTAAGTTCTTAACAGCAGACAGCTTTTACCTTGGGAAAATTGATTGAGTCACTTGCTGAGAGAGAAAGGAATACGGCTACTGATGTATTTCGTAAAGAGTCCACAGGGAGGGCTTGTAGGGTTGCGTGGAAAGCTTAGATGTGTCTGTTGTCAGAATAGATAAAAGGATTTCTCATAGTTATGTTACCAGCATTTTGATAAAGTCTCAGTAAGAAGGAATACTCAAGCTTTCATGAACCTTATTCCAAACCATATACCTTTGTGTTTTTTACTTGGGTCTTGTTTTCTAGAGAGACAAGATAATGATGGCGAATACATTTATATTCATGACTTTAAAATTATGCTGCCTCTTGGGCTTAAATTTTCTAATATTATTTATTCAGGAAATAGCACCAATTTTATAAAATATGTAGTAATTTCACCTTTATATGTAACAAAGTATATCAGGAGTATCAAAAAGTAACCCTGACAACAGCTTCCTTACAACCTAGTCCATGATGGCAGAGTACATGGGCATGTAGATTCTTGGCAGAAAATATTTGCCTGTGGTCATATATATGCATTTATATATATGTATGTATGTATGTATGTATGTATATACACACACACATACACATATATTCCCAGAAAAATATTTATGCATATTAAACATTTTTTAACAGAAGAAAGACAAAAAGATCCACTAAGATTGTATCATATACATGAGTAGGCAGCCTAGTGTTTTTAAAAATAGAAGTATAAAAGTTTTGTGTCAGAAGTCCCAGGTTCTAGTTTAGTCGGTACTTTCTGTCTGTACGTGATTTGGAAGGTGATACTTTCCTGGGGCTTCAATTTCCTCCTGTGAGGAAAATGGAAGCTCTATCCCCTGCCATAGCTACAAATTTGTCACAATCAGAAGTCATCGTGCTCAAGAAAGGATTTCGTATCATATTTATTTCACTTATTATTTCATTGCTGTAATAGTAATTATTTTCTAATATTTATCGCTTTCAAGTTTCATATTAAAGGTGATAGTAAAAGAGATATCAGTGTTACAGTAAAAAATATGATAGGAGTGATGAAAAGCACTTATGAGAAGGTTAAATGATTTGTAGCGATTATGACTGAGGAAGAGAAGGCCAACAGGTAATCCAAAAATTGACCTCAAGCAAGTGGAAACTATTCCAGAGAGTTAATGATTACTAGAATAAGAAAGTTCATCGTGAGTTATTTATGATAATGAAAAACCAAATAACTTTCCAATAGTGAGAGTCCCTACAAAGTAAAATTGGCTTATGGGGAGGTTGTGGAATCCCCTTTGTGAAGCTGCCCCATTGGGTAGGGAGCGTTAACCTCCAGCCTGGCCTGGAGTCAGGCACTGGCGCTCCAGAGATCCATTGCCTTTCTGCTTTGTGCTCTGTGCCTCCGTGTGGATCTAGGGTGCTGGGACAGTGGGTGAGGGAATGTCTTATTTTCCAGGTAATGATTATTTACCTACAGAAAGAGAAACAAGGGAAACCACACCCTGAGTACACAATGTATCAAGTGTGTATTCTTCCTGGAAAAATAAAATGTCCAATTTTTAAAGTATTAGAAATAGTTTTATTTAATGAGTATAATAAATGGTAGAATGTAGTTCTTTCTATGGTTTAAATGAACACATTTAAAGTGATTGAGATGTAAAAGAAGACAAGACTAGGGGGACTAGGGAGATAGGGGAGGGAGGCAAGGAGCCTGCAGTGGAGGGACTCAGACAGGCCACCACGGGTCCCCTTGGGGGGAGCGTGAGGAGAGGGGAGACAAGGAAGGAGGATGTGGAGTGAGAATGTTTTAGGTTTAGTAAAGGGCACACCCTACTGTTCATTTAGACCGTGGAAATCGGCCTTGTTACTGTTATCTTCAGCCTTTGAAAGTTAGCTGGCTAATCACTATTTTCAGATCTTCAACCCTCTGATACCTTTACTTTGGTACAATAACTTGAGAGGGCCACCACAGTAGACACTGGAAATTATTTTCTGGACTGTGGTAATAGTGACATAGCAGTTTTATCCAGATGAAATCAAACCAAATGTTCTCAAACCAGAAGTTTTCCACTTCAGCTGTATGAAGAAGTTAATGTGAATCAGCCTTTTATTTCTAGAATTCCAGCCAATCTCAGTACAATATGTTATACTAAAAGCATTTGCACATTATTTATTTTATTCTAAGGAAACATTATCTTACAAACTGTTAATACGTTTTTAGCCTTAAAGACTTAAAAAGATTGAAACTATACAGTCAATAAGTGTTACTATGATCCTTTTTAGAAAAGTGAGAAGGAAAATCTTCCTCTCTTTCTGTCTTCCTAGTTATATCTATTTATTTATTATCCATTGTTTTGTTTTGTTTTTTTGGAGAAATTATTTTTCACTTTCCCAAAGCCTTAATAATAATTAAATTTCTTAACTAGATGGATTGGAGAATAGATTCAAGAGATGCTAATGGAGATTCTTAAGAAGATTGGGAGTAGGTGTGACAAATTGTCTTTTGACAATCTAAGGCTTTGCTGTCAACTGATTTTGATTTCCTGCTTCATAGAATAGCTCTGTATGTTTTATTGTTCAGAGAGCAAATATGTGTGTGAGCATGGATGCTATTAGATCTCTGACTTTAAATAATATAATTATTACACCAAGATTATTTTGTAGAAAGTTCTTTGCTAAGTTGCACTTTAGATATTTTTATTATATAAAGCACTATAGTTCAGTCTGCAAAAAAATCCAGTTGTTAATTTTTTTTTGCTTTGCTCAAGTTTTTCTGAGGCAAACAAAAACAACCAACCAACCAACAACAACAACAAAACATTTTCTCTGCTTGTATTTCCCAGAAGATATTATATATTGGTACCCAGGGACCACTTTATTTTCAAAATTGAGTATCCAAAACAGTCTTAGGGACACATAAGTCTTAGTCATGAACTTACTTGTTAAATTATCAAGTTAATTAGTCTTTTGATTTTGGAGTTTTGCAAGAAAGCATAAAATTGTCACCTGTTATAAACGAAAGTTTAGTTCCCAGGAAAAATTAGAGAAACAGGTCTAAATTGTATTAATTTATCTTGGAATTATAGTAATATTTATTTATTTATTTTTTTTTTTATTTCAGGGTATTATGAGGGTACAAACATTATGGTTACATTTTATGTCTTTACCTCCCCCAAGCGAGGGTTAGAGGCATGCCCTTCCCCCTGCAATGTTCCCTGTGTCCTTTAGATGCGGGCTTACCCCTCCCATCCCCCTAATCCCTGGAGAGTATTACTGCTGTGTGAGCACCCTAGTGTTCATCAGTTAGTACCAATTTGATGGCGAGTACAAGTGGAGCCCATTCTTCCGATCTTGTGATACCTCACTTTGGATAATGGGCTTAAGTTTAATCCAGGAAAATATAAGAGGTGCTAGATCACCATCGTTTCTTATGATTGAGTAATATTCCATTGTATACATATACCAAATTTTAGTAATCCACTCATGTGGGTTGTTTCCACATCTTTGCAATAGTGAATTGTGCAGCCATAAACATTCGGGTGCAGATGTCTCTATTATAGCATATCTTTTGCTCTTTTGGGTAGATGCCTAATAGTGCCATTGCTCTATCGAATGGTATTTCTATTTTTAGCTCTTTGAGGTATCTCCAAATTCTTTTCCACAGAAGTTGCACTAATTTGCAGTCCCACCAGCAGTGTAAGAGTGTTCCTGTGTCTCCACATCCTCGCCAGCATTTCTTGTTTTGGGATATGGTAATATTTAAATTAAAACATTGCACTTTTGAATTCTCTTGTGGAAAACCAGTCTTCGTCTATGAGTCTTTGATTTCAGTTTTCAATTCTGGCCCTGGTGTCTGCTCCTACATTGTCTTGCAGTCTTGCTTCTTACACAAACAACAGCCATCTCAGATTAACCATCGGTGGTTAAGATTGAGGGACGGACCGGACAATAGTGAGAGCTACCAGGGAGATAATAACTGCGAACTTTCTTGGCATGCTTCTCACACCAACTTTCTGAAGGTACATGATGCTGTTTTCCAGAATGACCCAGTGCAACTTTGCCTTTATGGAATTCATCTTCCTTATTTCACCATAGATTCTTTTAAACTAAGCCTTAAGGTTTTATGTTCCTATAGCCTTATACTATTAATTTTTAGTAGGATTTTCCAGTGATTTATGAGATGGAAGCAGTGGCTTAGAAAAATTGATCCATTTTAGAATTGAAGGAGTAAATCACTGGACATTTTAACCTGTTTTACTAGACAGTCTTTGCTTTGTTTTTAATATATATCCAATCCGAGTCTCCTACTGGTTTTAGAGCTTGCGTTGCTCCTATGTAACTGTTTAAGTAAACCCAGAGCATTGTATCTTTGGAGGTACTATCATAGGATCTAATTTCATTAACTCTCATGAAGACCTTCCAACTTTTAGTTTGCTAATGAGAGGTAACTAACCTGCCTTGTTCTACTGTACATCCTATTTAGCACTCCATGGAAAGGACTGGTTATTCTCTGCTCTTATCTTGGACACAAAGACACCTCACCATGTGACCTAGAAATAGAGGGGAATGCAGTGCATCCAAAAGAATGGAAAATTTTGTCTCTCTTTTTTTCACAGATTGTTCAAATATTGTTTTTCTCTGCCATGAAGTAATAGAATAAAAGTCTTATCATAAAGTACTTCACTCTACTATAAACTCAATTTTGCTGAGTCAGACTATGCTCGGGGATGATATAGGAAGGACAGCATGTTTTTGTGGCATGGTAAATCTAAGAAGAAGCAAGTTGGTATCTGTGTTCCTAGTTTTTGAAGTGACTTTCTGGAGTAAGCATCTCAAACATTCCTAAATTAAGAAAGAATATAAACATGTCTATATGAAAATGATAGCAAACAAGACTAGTAGTAGAAAGAAATTTTACTATTAATATTTGTTTCTTTATATTGCAGCTGTGGCATTAATTGACCAGCATTACTTTTTTTAAAATGCTATCACTTCTCTTTTTGTTTATATCTTATTTTTGCTTCCCATAAATTTGACATTTTCTTTAAAATCTTGGCATAATCTTTGTTTTACTAATTTTATCCTGGTTCCTTATGAAATATTGATTTTTTTAAAGTCTCTTATATGGATATGAAATCAATGTATAAAGATCTTTTGTTTTGTTTTCCTTCAAAAGCCTACTGTAGAATAGCATAGGACCAAATTTTAGGGCTTCCTGCTGGCCTAAGTCCAAAGCAATGTTTTTGGATAATAGAGTCTTTATTTCTTGGGTTCACTTGCTTTTTTAGTTAGTACTTTTCTTGTCGGCTTTGTTTTTGTATCTGTAGGTGCATGTGTATGTCTGTGTTTCCATAACAAGCTTTGAATTTTTAATGCTTATCTTCTTGGGCCACCAAATCAAATTAGTTCAGTAATTGTGGTCTTGGTTCACTTTGTCTTCCTGACAATGAGTCAGCCAAAACTTGGTTTGCAGGATCAAATACGCACCATGCCACACTACTCTCTGAAGCCTCTACTACCCTTTCTCTGTATGATGTGTGGTCAGGTGAGCCAGGTCTTACTCATGTCAGACACATCAGTAACCAGGGTGAGAAATTCCAGGCCTTTCAGGTGTTGCCCTCTGGAAACACCAGCACCAGCCTTTGGGTTAAAGATCGTCCGGTAAGATTATCTCCAGGAATGGTACAGATGGGATAGTTTCCAGACAATTTGGGAACCTCAAGAATGGGAATGTTTGTGTTAGAATGACATGAAATAACTTTTTTGGGGGATCTTGTTGTAAAGATTACCATCACTGTTTGGCATACCATGAATTTTTCTAAAATACTGAAACTTACCTTGAAATGTTTTCCGTGTCTAATGTCACAGAAAATAAATGTATCTGGCATTTAACATTTTTACTGATGCTTGCCTTGCCTTTACTAAACCTTATCTTGTAATTGAAGAATGTGTCTATTTTTAAATTCTAAATACAATATGCCTTACAATAAGGTTTTAAGGTTTAGGTTAAGGAAGGTTAAACCTTAATTTGTATCTGTGACACCAGGTACAATACTAAGTAATTCAATTGAAGGAGAAATTTATTCTGGTCACCTACCTTGTTCAAAACATGGTATCTAGGAATTACTTATAGAATAGATATAATGCTGTTGAATTGTAGATCAAATATCAACAAACAAGTTGAATGAGCAGACTTGTTTGCCTCTTGTCGTCTTTCATTACACTGATGGATACCACATGTCGTTCTTAGGTGATTTTTTTTCAGGTGGCCAGTAATTACTGCTATTATTGTCTATGATACAGCAGTGCTCAGATAGCAGCCATTCTGCGTATAATCAGATGAACAAGATATTATGTTTGGCTTTGTTTATGGAAAAAAATATATTTTATGAAATTGTGGTTAGAGCCCTGTTAGTAAAAAGGATGATTGGTTTCTTGGAATTCTAATTTTAATTTTTTGAGAGAAACAGATTACAAGTGTCCCACTGTAAGGCTCAGTTTATTTGGGACCTTGCTTCTGTAGCTGAAATCATTGACTCTATCAGAAATGTTGCTAGAATAAGAAATAATCCTATAAAAGGGCATTAAGCATGCTAAGAAAAAGATGATGATGATGATGTTACTTTAAGCTCACCATGTGCAAAGCATCGTATTAAACATTTTAAATGCATTATCCCATTGAATTCTCACAACGCTATCCCATTATCCTCGTTTTACAGATGGAGAAATTGAGGCCCAGAGAGATCAAAAAACTTTCCCAAGGGCACAAACAGTCCTCTATTTATCAGGATTCGAATCAGATAATCTGACTCCAGGGCTTGTGCTCTTAACCACTACATTGCTACATGTTATTAATGTTATTTGATTATTAATAAAATCTTGCATTAATGGCACTTCTGAATGCATAACATTAAAAATAGAGAAAAAAGTAACAATTGTCATGTATGTGTGTGTATTTTTATAAAAATTACATTACTCTTTTTGTTTTTCTGGAAATTTTCATTGCATTAAGTTGCTAGAAGACCAAAATACAAAACTTGGCATTTTCTCAACAAATGTGTATGATGCTCTAGTAAGTGTTTAAGATATCTTTGGAACAACAGTTAATTTGCCAGATCTTTTTTATATTAATGTGCTCAATTAAGTAATTATTTCTTTTCCCCTTTGGATATGTTCTGTATTTGATCTTCTGCTACATTCAAAAAGCCATACAACGTAATTCTTACTTAATCCTGTTTTGACTCCAGTTTGTTCCAAAAACAAAAAACATATGAAGCACTTCTCTTATACTCTTAAAATAAATAAAATGAAAGAATCACTCAAAGCAATTTTTTTTGAAAATTTAAAATTGGCAGGAAATTTTGTTTATGAAAGTATAGAAACCAAGTTGAGATTTATATACAAGGATTTCAAAACTTGTTTTGCTAATGCAGTGTCACGCAGGAATTCACTGAACCTCACAAGGTAAGCTCGCGGGAAATGTTTGTTTTGGGAAATGATGATGGTAACAGGCAAGCGTTTTCTAGGTAGAAAATTGATTTATAATTTACATACCATACAATTTGCCCTTTTAAAGTGTGAAAGTCAGTGGGTTTTAATATATTCACAGTGTTGCACAACCATCGCCACTATGTAATTCTAAAATATTTTTATCGCCCTAAAAAGAAACCCCATGCCCATAATCAGTCACTCCCCTTCCCTTACTACCACCACCCCATTCCTGGGCAACCACCAATTCACTTTTCGTTTCTATGGCTTTGCCTATTCTGGACATTTAATATAAATGGAATTATATAGTATGTGACCCTTTGTGCCTTTTCTTTTACTTAATGTTTTCAAGCTACATCATGATGTAGCATGCATCAATACTACATTCCTTTTTACTGCTAAATAATGTTCCATAATATAGATACACCACATTTTATGTATCAATTAATCAGTTGATAGATGTTTGAATCGATATATTTTGTTCATACTAAAAGTATGACAAGTAGAAATATGAATACTGTTTATGCTTGTTTCCAACCAGAGGACAATAATTAACACTCTTGCCTGCTCTCCCATGTTAAACAAATCACAGCCTATGAAAAGAAGATATCATTAGAAATAAAAACTCTGACTTCTGTTATGAAGACAGTGGAGAACCATGAAAATTTTTTTCCTTGCTAAAATGCCTCAGCAAGTTAATTTTGCTTCTCCTTACTTTGCCTAACATTTGGTAGTGTAAATTCATTGGCCAGAACCACCTCCCGCCATTCACATTAACAAAAATACAAGGAAATATTTCTTTTTAATTAAGTCTAAAAATAATCAGTGTAGTGTAATGAAACCAAAAGTATAAATTAGCATTACATTCCCTTATTGTCTTTGCTGGATTATTGCCAAATAACCCAAAAGGAAACATAAATTTCAATTTATAGTGAGTTTTGTGATCTGATACTTTAAGTGGGTGTCTGGCAAGTGGCATTGGAAGAAAGAGCACTATACTGCAATTACTTACTGCAAATCACAAGCTGCTAGGAATGCCACTTACTAATTGTGTACCAAAGCACTTGAGTAAAAAAGTGTCGCCCGCCTGTAAAAGCTTTGCTTATCTTTTTACTTGCTTCTGTAAACCATGATGCATGTGCAGTGACCTGTGCATTTATCATAGGTCCCTTAGAGAGTACACAGGTCCTGCTTGTTTGGGAAATTACAACACAGAGGATGTGAGAAGCAAGCATGGGGGCTTGCTGTGCGGTGATGATTGCCTGTGACTACTATTGTAATAACGATAATAATGATGGATGATAAAAGATAAAAACAGCAGCTGTTATTCACGGAGTAATTACTCTCTGCTAGGCCCTTTGCATCTATACTTCACCTCTTAGCTTCACAACCCTCCAAAATAAGTTTTACTGTGACCATTTTGCAGCCAAGAGACGTATGTCGCTGAAGAGTGAAGTGATTTTCCTTGTGTCAGATAGCAAATAAGTGATGAAACTGGAATTCAAACACAGATCCAAAGTCACTCTCTTTGAACTAGTCAAAGATGGGTGATTAATGTTTGACATGAAACTGTAGATGCTATAAACCCATAATACTGATGGCAATGTGGCTTATGTGGCCCAAAAGGTGCAAGACACTGCATGTGTGCCCTAGGTACACCTCTTTTGCCAGATTTTGTTCTGGACCTTGCACCTTCATGGGAGCCCCTTTAAGCTTATCCCTATAGCTTATCATTATCATGCTGCAATCTTAGGACATTCAGGAGAAGATGTGGTAGAGTTTTCATGGGGTCAACTTGGGAACCATCCCTTTTCAATACCTTCAGTGCCTGTTTGTGACTTATCAAATCTGGAATCACTCCAAAATATTTTAATTTTCCCTTGAGGAGCCCTTAAATGTACACTGGCCTCACTCCTGGGTTGCCTCAGAGGATGAAAGGAGTTTTCACCTAACGGGGAACTAGAAAACTCCTGGAATTCCCCAGAACTTGAGGATTTCCTGGAGTGTCAAGAGCTAACCTCGTGTTGAGACCCTTCTAATCCACTGGTCCAGTTTTCAAGTCTTTGGAGAAAAGAGCCTCAATCAAGTTAGCTCTATGCAACGCCACATCATAAAATATCCCCTCATATATTTTAATGCTTAGGAATCCCATCAGCAACACTGAAGGGATTGGACAATTTCCTCCCATAGTCATGTTGTTTTGGCCAGCACAATGTTAATTTAAAAAAAACACAACAAAAACATTGCTTTTAGGAACAGCGCACTTGCTGAAGTCCTCCGTATTCCCCTCCAGTATCTGTTGTATCACATCCAGCCAAATTCCCTTGTTAATATTCTCTGCCTGACCACCAAAGGCATTTGCTTCTGCAGGTCGTGGAAATGATAATCTTATAAGTTTCCTCCAGCTTTACTATCTCTCATTATTTCCAATTTACAAAACAGCACTTGTACGTTTCCGCCTTTGGCCCCACACCCGAGACCTCCTTGCTTCCCTGCATCCCACTTCTCTAACCTTTGCTTCGGCGCTAAGACATCTAGTGCCTCGACTCACTCTTCGCGGTCCGAGTTCTCTGCCACCGTTCCTTGCCCTCTCTCAGTGCCCCACACCCCAAAGTACCCCTCATGTACCCCCACTTCTTTCTTCTTATTACATTTTCTGTCTAGGTGAAGCATTATGAAAGTAAGCTCTTTAAACTGATTCACACTGAGAATAGATGACTCCTGTATTTCTTGTTTTACCATTAGGGAGGAGGGTTGGAGTGGGATGAGGAGGTGCTTATGCTTGCCAATGATCCTTTAATTGGTGGGTGGTCAGAGTGGTGAGGGTAAAGGGATTGTGGAGGAGAAATACTATTCTGCTAATTTTTTAACACTTCCCAAAGAGAAAGCAGAGGCCGTGGCCCCCATCCTCCAGGAGGCTCTTCACCTCTCTGTGTTGGAAGAGTTCATTGCCACCTCACTCTGGAGCATACACCCCCTCTAAGGACAGCTCTGTCCTCAGCTGTATGTGACTTGGTACCTCAGAGTAAATGCGCAGTGAATGGAAAATGCCGTGCTTGATTCTTCACGTTTTATTTGGTTTGCTTTTAATTCTACAACCTGTTCTGCAGAGTGTCTTTATCACACTTTTATAAATGGAGAAATTAAGGACAATTAATTCAAGTTCAGACAGATGTTAAGTGTTAAAACTGGTCCTCACAGTAAAGTGTACCTGAACCCAAAAGCCAAGCCTTTGCCTCCAGACTTTTTGAGGTTTTCAGAATACCCCATTTCAGATATTGCAGTCATTGGAGAGAGAAATCCGCACACACATTCCACCCACTCCTGGACTTTGGTCTTCAGTGGGAGCTTGCAGCAAGCTCTTGTTAGGCACGCATACCTGTTCTGTTGCCCAGCTGATCTTAACCGTACGTGGTTCAGCTGTCTCTTAAGAATGCCGTTTGTGTAACTGCTTAGCAACTTAACCTAGTTATGGCAAGTGGAGTGACTGCGTCAAAATGTTCAGATTTACATGGTCTGGAACTTAATTTTATAAATGCTGTTAACAACTAGTTTTTCTTCTACACTTCCACATAAATTATCGTTTTCTGTCTTCATGGAAAATCTTACCTGTGAGAGAGCCTTTAATATCTTTATTTTACTGATAATGAAACTGAGACTTAAGATAGTTTACCAGCCTGCGCAGTCAATGTCAACACACAGGCCTTCTGATTCCAAACCCCATAAGTGTACTCTGTTCATGTATGTATAGTTTTGTCATCTATTATGCACATGGTATGATCACCTGGTCTCTACAAAGCAAAGACAATAAGCCCATCATGGTTCTCCCAGCCCTTCTATTCTGAATGAGTGTGATCCCACTAACCATAGGCACCAAGGTCCTTGTTCATTCAAAGTCCTTCCTCAGGCCCTGAAAGAAGCCTGCTTCCTTCCTCTGCTAGTTTGTGCTAGCAGAGACAGCATTCTCCATTACCCCAACACCAGAGGCTAGCGACAGACAAGATCCTAGCCGCTTGCTAATTTTAAGGCACATCCATATAGTGGAGTGAGAGCCTGCACTGACAAAGTATTTTGGTTTCTTTCTGAGTTGTTACTTAACTATTTTGCCTGGAAAACTCTGTCGTTCCACTGTGACAGATAGTAAAAATTTCCAGAAAAACATTGATCAATGTCTTTTCAACAGACATGCCCCTGCCACCTGGCATTAATATCAGGTACCTAGGCCCTAATTTTATCATTACACGTTGTATACATGTATTGAAATATCACACTATACCCCATAAATATGAACAATTATTATGTGTCAATTAAAAATAATAATAAAGGCAAAACAATTCGTTGGTCTTATGTACTCTGAGTGGATCATTTACCCATGTTATCCCATGTAATGCTATGCATTGTCATTTGGAAAGTGTTAGTTCACCAGTTATGAAAATCTTACAAATGTTGACACATTAAATTTATACAGTAACAAAAATTTACATTGTTAATATATATTAATAATGCTAGCATAAAAAAATGTGTTCCTAGACATTGCTCTATTCTTCCTCAATGTATAAACATTTCCACTGGGCTGCATTTCTTGGCATACAACATTGTCCCTCCCTCTGTATTGTTTGTTTATACGTCAAGCCAAAAGCAAACACAAATAAACACAAGCAAAAAAGGAGAAAAGGGCAAAAAAGATGAGATGAGGGGAAGGGGTCCGTGTTGTGCTGAATGATTGAATCCAGGCAAACTCTGATTTCGTTTGCAAACTTATTTTATTGACATGTATTTAAAGGCCGGACCCAAAGAACTGGGATCATAATCTAGTGGTTTCTGTCTGTAATAGATAAAGTTTCTGGCTATTCACTAAGTGGTTTGCTCAGAATAAATCCCTCAATCCAGTGAAACACACTGTTTTAAGTTGAACCTCAAGTTTTAGTTAGCAGAACGATATGCATTCCAGCATATACTGGTTTGGGTTGGTTTTTTTTTTTAATTCGATGTATACGTACATAACAAAATCAAAAGGCACATAACAGTTAACAGTAAAAAGTCTGCCACCCATTTCTGCTCCCCTGACATCCAATTTTATTCTCCAGATATAACCACTGTCCTGACATTTCTGGTATTCTTCAGAGATGCCATACGCATTATGACTATAGATATGTTTTTCTTTTTTCATAAATGTTACCATATCATATGTACTGTATATAATGCTCTAGCAGTTCATATAGTACTGCCTTACTCACTTTTAGACTACATAGAATTGCATCAGATGGATATACACTAATTTATTTAACCAGGATTCAATTATTTCCAATATTATGTATCATATTTTAATGAAAATACTTACATGAATTCATTTTACTTGTATGCTGGCATATCCAGAGGATAACTTCCTATAAGTGTATCTTAGTTTGGGTTGCTGTAACAAAATGCCATAGGCTGGGTGGCTTAAATAGTAGACATTTATTTATCACAGTTCTGGAGGCAGGAAAGGCCTAGATCAAAGTGCCAGCAGATTCAATTCTTAGTAAGGGCCCTCTTCCTATCTTGCAGATAGCTGCCACCTCGCCGTTTGCTCACATGACCTCTTCTTTGTGTATGCTCCGAGAAAGAGAGCGCTGATATCTCTTCTCATGAGGATATCAATCCCACTGTGGGGACTCCACCTACATGAGCTCATCTAAACTTAATTACTTTCCAAAGGTCCCACTAATGCCATCGCACCGGGGATTAGGGCTTTAACATATGAATTTTCCTATGTTGAAAATTCAGTCCATAAAATGACTGTGTTGACAAACAGTGTGTAAAATTTTGACAGATTTGCTATCGCTCCACATTGGGTCCTGCCCATTCCCATTATAAGAAAGAGTAACCCTTTGAATCTTGCCAACAAAGTGTGTTACTGAATTTTTTTATGTTCTTTGAGATGATAGGCTGATAGGCTCAGTATAGTTTTAATTTACATTTATTTTGTTAATATGTGAGGTCAAAGAACATTTCACACATATAGTAACTATTAGCACTTTCTTTTCTGAGAACTAGCTATTCACAGTCTTTGCTCACTTTTCCATCAGGTTGATGATCTTTTTCTCATTGTTTTTGTATGTATATACTAAAAATTAGTCCTTTGTCTTTGATACAAGCTGTAAATAATTTTCTCAGGTTTTTTTGTGTGTTGATTTTTGTTAAGGGTGTTTTTTTCATGCTGAGTTTTAAAAGATATTTCTTGTATTTCATTTTCAGGATGAGATTATAAAATACTTCACCCATCTTCACTTTCAGAACTTTCATGATTTTGTTTTTCACTTTTAAGTCTTTAATACATCTGGGATTATTATGCTACATATTATGATATAAGGATCCAATTTTTTGTTTTATTTTATTTTTGTTATTTTAATTAAAGTTACTGAGTTCTGTATCCGTTTATTTCTTCAGAAAAAAAGGTTAGTCCATCAAATAAGGATAAAAACCTTTTAAAAGTCCCAACAATGCTAAAGTAATACGATTCTGTATGATTATCTATTGATTTTTGTCACTAAGGACAATCTGGATAATTCAGATTTAGAAGGTATATGTACGTGTGTGTGCATACATACGTGCATTTTAATTACTGTAATTAGATATATTTTAGGCCTGTTCTTAATTTACCAGTTAATTGCATAGCTCTTCTGTGTAACTCACACAATCTATAAATTACATTTATGTAGCGAAGATGAGTTACCTTGAGCAGTCAGAAGTAGCACCAACACCAAGATTCTGTTGCATCTCTAAGGCTTTACCAAATACTTAAACCAGTATTGCTCTCTGCTGTGTTTACACTGACATCGATTGCCTGTACCACATACTTGAGGGGAAAATCATTTTCCTCGTTGTGTTATTTCTATTGTATGTCTTACCTACCTTCCCCAGGAAAGCTATGAACGCCTTAGCAGGGAGATCATGCCATATACTTTATTTACTGTTTTCAGCAAACATGTATTGAGTATCCACCGTGTTCTAAACACTGTCCTAAGGATGAGAGTGGCAAAGGGAGACGTAGGCTCTGCTTTCAAGGAGCACATGGCCTAGTGGAGACACAGACAGCGACTTGACGATGACAATACATGTGACAGCCATGGTTACAGCACCCTCAGAAGTTCCGAGGAAGACCACTGATTTGGATGGGAAGAACATTGTGGGGAGAGGAGATAAAAAGTGAAAGCATCTTCTTCTAATATTTATACTCTAAATGCTAGGCAATGATGGATATAAAGTTAGTTTAGGAAACTCCTGAGCAACCCTTTACTTCTGTTCATGTCTCAAACTGTAAATTGATACTTCATTTATTTGGCTTTTTCTAGGAATGAAAAATGAAACATTTTTTCCTGAGAATTGAAAAAAAAAAAACCCATGTGAACACCAATATACAAAATTTCAGCCTTTTTCTTGATCACTTTTTAAAATGTTCTAAATACATGTTACAGTGCTTTCTTAATCTAACTATACTCAGTATTACTGAGTTTCACTTTACTTGGGGTTTCAAAAGTAGCATTCTTTTGTACAACATCCCTGGGGACTCTTCAGAACCTCCTGCGTGACTAGGGTATTAAAGTTTACTCTTTTAAGAGCTTTTGCCTTTCCCTGCCCCCATTATCAAAGTCTAGCCTGGGATCCAGGTTCACCTCCAGCATTTCTTTATCTCTATCTCTTTTGCATTGGCTGCTTTTTATTGTGTATGATTTGGGCAAAGAGATGAAGAAACTGGTCAGAATTACAGTATACCTAAAGGGAGAATTTGCAGGATCCCTGTGACAGTGTGGAGCTTCCTCTTACAAATAAATGTGTATGCTTTAGTGCCAGAATACGTGCAATTTTGACTGTTGCCAGATCTGTTACAGTTATTGTTTATTTCTCAGCAATGTTCAATACAGTTAAGGTTTCTGGATAAGTTACCTGAGTATGAATGGGATATGATCATATGTAAAAAAAATAAAATATAAAAGGTTTCTAGAAAGTATTTAATGTTACTCATAAAACCCTTTATTAAAATTGCATCTTATTTATCTAAAGACATTGTTTATTATATTTATCCATATTATCCATCTAATTTGCTTGAATGTTCTGTAATAGTGTAAAATGTCTATGATTGCAAAAAAGTGAGTTTTTAAAAGTTTCAGTCTTTTGGCATGTTGCTTTCTCATTGTGTCCAAGTTACCCCAAAATATAAGCTCAGTAAAAACTTATTACCTCCAGTAATATTTCATGTCAAAATAAAGCACATGTAAAAGTAAAGACAATTCTTTAGAGTGAGAAAAGCCTAATAGCTATAAAAATAATTAGAGTTTTGACTATTAAAAATGTCACAGGAAGTCATTAAGCATTCATTGCTCATTCAAAGTTCTCACAGTTGGGAACTCGATTCACTGATGGTCTATCTACAGTTAATTTTGAGGTTTAAAATAAACCTCACAGAGACAGCCCTGTGGAGTCCTCTGGTTAGAAAACAAAAACTGTATAGCTACTCCTATCAACCTTCAAATGTGTGGAGCTCTCAACATCAGGAAGGGAACAGAATGAGCTAGGGAAGACAAGGAAGGCGATGACTAATGGACCTTAAGTCACGAGTCTAATTCCTCTGGGGACGAAGTTGACTTTCACACAGGAAAAACAAAACAGAAAAGCTCCAACAAAGAGACGAGACATTCCATAAGCTCAGGCAACATCCCTAACTCATCAGGCTTCTCACGAGTGGCCATTTGTCCAAGGGGCATTGGGTGAGAGAGCATCGACCCAGAAAGTCATGGAACATCTGGTGGATGGGGAAGCCCAAGCAGCATCCTTGCTAACAGAGTAAACTGCGTTTGTGACGGGGCCCACACCAGAGGATTGCAGTCCCCTCGGAAAGATAAGTTTCAGAGGTGGCAGACTTTATAGTAGCTGATAATTTGTGTCCAAGTGAAAATTGGTAGACTATATATACTTGTGCCTACAATGTATTAAGCAAAAAGTAGTCTATCTGTGCTCATTACATTAAGTTTTAAAATTATCGTGGTGGTGGTAAAATTATGTACATGAAATGCATTACAATTCAATTACATTGCATGCAATTTTAAAAGAATTTAAGTATATTTAGTTTTTCTAGTCGAAAAGAACAATTTTTGTTGCAACTCCAAGTGCTAAAGGAAAATGAAAAATAAAATGAAACAAAACAACCCCGTAGTAAGTTGACAATAGTCTGATATAGTAACTGATTTATCTTCTGCTTCAAGAGTTATTTAAGAGTCACTTAAAGACTACAAAATTAAATTTGTAATATGTGAATTTCAAGATGGAACAGCTTACAAAAGCATGAAAACTGTACTGTTTACACATACAGTTTGTTGTATAATCGAGCATAGTTGCTGTCCGTGTTTATTGGTATAATTTCATCATCATCCTCATCATCATCATCATCGTATTCCAAGTTACTCCCATCAAATTTTTGACTTGCTTCTAATTCGCCGTGCTTTGGTTTCAACTCTTCTCTTTGCTATCTCTCCTTCACTAAATTGTGTGTTTCCTGAAAGGGAGATTTGTGTCCTATTTGGGGTTGTGGACAGAGTACTAGTAAAATTTCTTGTCACATATTATTGAATTTAATTGACTTAAACAATGTAAAACATTGATGTTACCAGTTACTAGGCATCTACCTGCAAAAGATTTATAATGGAAGTGGCAAAGCTTATGAAGTGTCAACACAAATGCTGCTGATGCTCCTGTCAACAACCGTTCCCCTAACCACAGGCAGAACTCGATACGGGGCAGCCCATGACTCTGGAATGTATTGCCAAACAAGCCTCATAGTGTGATATTTTTGATTTCTTAAACCACTACAATAGTGGAACTGTATATGTTCTTTTGTAGTTCTTCATAGGAAGGATGCTAATGTACATGGTGTATGTTAAATATCATGTAGAATAATGTACATAAATTACATATAAATAGTCTTTAAAGAGCATAAAAAGAATGGAGATTATACCTATTATTTTTCCCTTATTAATTTTTCCTTAACAATTGTTATGTATCAGATAATAATTCAAAATATCCAGAATCATTATCTCTTTAATTATTTCATTTGTTAAGTTAATAATAGACAGCAAATTGGCTTTGCTTCTTAGCATAGGTTCTTAGAAGTGTGAACTCAAATTAAAAATCAGTAAATTCAAAAGGAGTTATAGCTTCAGGGTACTTGGCATAATATATTTGAAAAGAATATTTATTCCCTTCACCTTTCTCTCTGTTTGTGTTAGACTTGCGGCAATTATATGGTCCCTCTCCATAGCCTCAAAAATAAAGAGATTTCAAGTTGGAATGTATAGTTCTGTTTTCATAAGTATCATTTAGAAACCAATTTATAAACCCTGTGATTTATGAAATATTTGTGAACAAAACTCCCAGTGTCATTGGAATGATCCAAAAGAAAGAAGGTCTTACATTGAACAATTTGCCAGTTTAAGACCTGCCTTTTGCAATTCCTCTGCAGTTGACCCTTCAGTCCTGTTTTGAGTTACCAGATGAAAATAAGGTTTGCCTTCAAGTGGTGGTTGCTAAGGGCAACTGGTACTGACGCCAAAAGATGAATACTCTACCTCCTTAGTATAATGCCTACTTTGTGAGCTAAATAAAGAGCTAAATTGTAGAGAAGGAAGTCGTGTAAATGTGAAATATCAGGAAAGAAACAGAAACAGGAATATTAGAGATGTGGAAATAAAAAGAATTACTATCAGCACTTTTTTTGATAATTGCCTGGCATTTTGGACAAATGTCCTAATCTCTTGGGCACTCTGCATTTCCACTTCTCATGGCTAGAAAATTAGCATTGTTCAATGAGGCAAGACTTTCTTTTGTAACATGAATTTATGTCATTAGTTCTTAGTGAATTTTGAAAAAGTAGAAGTGAGATTTTGATGGAATTGCACGAGGAAATGTTTGTCAAATTTTTTAGCTTGGACTTTCACACGTAAATATTTTGTGCCATTACAGTTGCTTTACACTATTTGAAAAACTTGTAGTGGATATGGTTAGTTATTTCTAACTACTTCAGTAATAGATTGTTTTATGAGCATGTTGATTTAATGAGAGAGACTTCATATAGAATGTGTTATGGCAGTGTTCATGATCCCTTTGACCAAATTACGCTTAATATATCCATTGCTACAATTGCAAAAACACTTTTAAAAAAGCTTCTTCATTGTGTCCCTAGGCAGCGCTGTTCTTGAAGGGTGAGTTCATCACTCCTTTATTGGCATCTGCTCTGTGCCAGGTGTTCTGCCTGTCTACAAAAAACTCACAGACTGATTGGGAAAATCGACATAACATCACGTAATTATAGATAAATATACTATGTACTATAATCAAGGCATAAACTTGATGTTATAGGAACACAGAAGGAGAAATGTAGTCACTGAATAAGTCAGATTTAGCTTGCAGGATGAGTTGGAGTTTATAGGATGTGTGAGAAACATCTGCCTGCAGCAGTATCACTTCCTTGATTGTCAAGGTTCATGCAACCGATCTGTTTTATTGCATGTCTTTTTCCTTCCTCTCCACTTGAAGAGCTAATTTGTTGGTTAAGGGAGATAACTCAGCCAGTGGAAGATTCTTCTTCCTTCAGTGGGGAATCCAGAATATGGGTTTCTCAATATGAGATTCTACAAATACATTCTAGATCAGCATGAATGCTTTTGACATTTTCTAAGATGATGAAAAGAAGAATGAACTCTGTAGGCACAGCTAGAAATCGCCTTTTCAGGAAAGTATGAACTCTGCATTTCAGATTTCCCAGGACAGTCTTGACTCCAAATGAGTCTTTTTATCCTGATAAGAAGCTGCTTATCAGACTTTATACCCTTATGCTCTTGATCCTAGAAATGTGGTCAATGTAGCAAAGAAGGGGGAATGAAGGAGGGCTGGTGAAGAACTGCTGTGATATGGTGCAGGGTTTGTGAGACTAGCAAAGTATAGAAAGACATACCGTAGAACATTTTGCATGCAACACTTAAGAAACTTGGACTTTGTCCTCCCGGCAGAGGAACCATTACATTTTACAAGAGATGGGATTTTTTTTTTTTTAAAAGAGAATAATTCTAGTAGAAATATGGAGAATGGATTGGGCTTGGGTTTTCAAGAAAGAGACTGAACTTAGAGGTATAAATTTATGAGTTACTAACTTATGATAATAATTAAAGCCACAGGAATGGATAGTGGAACCCAGAGGAAGCATATAGAATAAGAAGACACACAGGAAGAAGGGAGAAATCCTTAGAAGCATGGGTGATTGAAGATAAAAGGAGGAATAATCAAATGAGACTTTGAAGGAGTGTTTAGAGAGTTAGGAGAGAAATAAGGAGAGCATTTTAAGGTAGAGGAGTTGATAAGGAGTGCCAAATGCTGCCAAGGGGTCAAATAGGATAGGACTTGAAAAAGTACCATGGATTTGGCAATTAGGTCATTGGAAACTTAGTGCTATTTGGTTCACTTCGTAAGATCTCCTTTGTTAGGAAAAAAAACCTTTTAGTAACGGGTTAAAGCATTCTTTAGGATGCAGGGGAGGGAAATAATGGAGTAAGAGTTTTTTCTTTGGAGGGAAAAAACAGAAAGATTATAGGACACTGAAACAAATCTTACGGGAGTAAAGGAATCCCTAACCATAGAATTGCAGAACTTACTATTACTGGTTGTTTAAATTGTACCACCATAGGCCAAGACACCACCTAAACTACCCCAGAGAGGTGAATATTTTAATTGCTTATATAGAATCCTAATTATGAGCTAATAAGAAGAGGTATTAAAACTAGCACCCCACTGATTTAATTTGGAGAGAGACATTTATATTAGCTATTACTAAGACTTTTCTTTCCACTCTTCTCAAAACCAGTTATTTCACAATTGGTTCTTAGTTTTGAAAGTGGAACTGATGGAGTAAAGAAAGAAATACAGTTTCAGATGTTTCAGTTTCTCAAGGTGTCAGAATCCCATGTTTCTCTTTCATTTTTTTTTTTTTTCCTCACTGATTTTTGGAGAACACTGATTAACTTAAATTTTTAGATTTAATTTCTTCCTTTGGGCCATTACACATGAATGCCAGCTGCCTTCTGCCAAGCAAAAACTAGGACAGTTCCATTCCAGCCCACCCTGTTTTAAACTGCAGGGTCACTGAGGATGTAGTGAGAAATTATGCATTTTTGATCATGTAAAATATGGAACATTTTTTCTAGTAATTACCCCTCTTCTATATTTCACAATATATCATTTCCTTGAGACATAATACACAATAAATATGTAACATCTGTGCCCCTTATATAGACCTCAGAGAGGCCTTGCATGGGTTTGTGCCACTGTAGGCAAGAGAACTTGGTCTATATGTAAATTGCTGGATGACTGATGGCTTCTGAAGACTTGACAGAGTAACAGATACACCCTTTCTTTGTGTTCATCCTTTCTTTTCATGGATGGAGAGATGTAAACAGGGTGTGTGGCAGAGTTAACAGAAAAAGTGTTGGCCTAGGAAGGAGTCCTCAGCTCTAGTGCTGACCTGGGCTCGTATTAACTCTGTAACTGACTGTGAGCAAGTCTTTGAAGCTCACACATCTGAATTTCTTCATCTGTAAAATAAAGGTAGTCATGCCACCCTGATTACCTCATAGAATGGCACATAGAGGACCCAAGGTGAGAACATCTGGATAAACTACTTGAAGAGGTGTGTTATTGTCATGATAGTGGAACTACACATTTCTATGTTCTAGGACAAGAGCTATAGAGATATTTATACACATAAATACTTTGTACAACAAAGATCCTGTGTGTATATTTGATGACTTAGATGCTGTTTCAAAAGGACATTAATTTCTACCTAAGCTCAGTAATATTTTCATTTCTACTTTTTCACTATACTTTTTTAAAGCTCATGGAAGGCAGCTCCCAAGAGACACAATCGAGCCACCATACTGAGGCTTCCACAGAGAGTGAGACTCAGGCCTCTCTTCTTGGGGTCCTGAAGTGGACGGAGGGGTGCTCAGATTGTGAGCTCCCTGCTTATCGGCCCTCCCTGGTGCTGTTCGCCCAGCAGCTCCATCAGAGCAGGGCATGCCCCAAGGTGGAGAGACATTGGTCCTGCTTGGGCACCCCATGGATGACTCGGGACCAGAATGCTTCTCCCTGATATGGTCAGGGATTGATCTTCTTGGTCTTGGGAGGCGAGGGAGCCCACATGGGAAGATCTTGGGGGAGAGTGAAGTGTGGGTCCTAGCTGTAGCATGCTGGCAGAGCACCCCTTCTCCCACTGGAAGGCCACACTCTCAGCTCAGGCTGGGATCCTGGGTGGGGAACCTTTTGGCCTGCAGCACAGTCTTTGGGGAGCTTGGCTGGCTTGGGCTCCTGCCTGCCAGCAGACACTGGAGGAAGACTGTGGAGCAGAGGAGGAGAGAGAGAAGCAAGGCCCACTGCAGACTGCCAGTCTGTGAATCTCGGAGCTGCCTCCACAAGCAGACTTTCTGGTTGGTAGGGCCACTTGAGCGCCTCCGTCATGGCTTTGCCCAGAAGCTGGGAGCAGACCTTTGACCCCTGCCAAAACAGCTACCTTGCCAGCTTTTGTAGAGCCTGAGGGTAAGCTCACTCAACTCAGACCCTCCTAGTCACACTCCCTCACTGCCTCTGGTGTGGCAGAGAATAAGGACTCACTGGAAGTTCCTTGACCCCACCCACCACCTGGGGCATTCAAGGGCTTCTCCTGAAGGACTAGATCTGGTCACAGAACCCCAAAACAACATTACAGCTTGTTCCTTACAGCAAACACCATCTACTGACAGGGAAGTCAATTTGCATGCCCTTTACAGCATTTATTGACTCAATTTTACAAGGTATGTGGGGGTCCAAGAAGTGGCCATTTGAAGAGTGCCCACCCCACCCCACAGAAAAACTGTGCTACTGGATAAGGACAGAAAGATTCCAGCCTGTGGCCTTAGCACTCAAGCATTTAGGCCCCTCTCCCCATAACCAGCCCTCCCAGTTTGGAGAGCTTGCTGTGACACTCCTATCAGCAGCTCCCCGTAGTAGCCAGAAAAGCAACTTCTGAGCCAGTCGAGGCTTTCCAAAGCCTTTCACACTCCTTTAACCTAGCCACAAACTGCCTTGCTCCTTCCCCCAACCTCAGGGGTGATGGAGATCAAGAAACCCCCTGAGGTCTACAGGGTCACTGCTAAAGCTTGGGGCTTTTATATGCCCCACCTGAGGGACTAGAGCTCACCACAGACAAAAGCAGCTTGCTCTTCCTTGCAAACATCAATCAATAATAGGGGAACAACTCCACAACTAAACATAGTGCCTCTCAACTCAGGCAAATAGAGAGTGGCTGACTCAGACTCACAAGTACCACCCATCATCACCAAGAGTAAGTGGAGGAACCTAAATCACTACATGCTGTTGGGAAGAAGTGAAGACAGCAGGTCAGAGATACCCCAAGAGGTACAGCAAACCTGCCAGAACACCCCATTGGCAACTCAGGACCAGCACTCCTTTCCCTGGCACACTCAGGGATTGCTCTTCAGGGACCCAGACTCAGGCTCATAAGCCAGGCCTAGCACCCCTTAGTCTTGACTGAGCGGCCTTATGAGAAGGAATCAGTGAAAGAACTCCAGAAACATGAAAAATCAGAGTGAAAGGACTCCCGCCAAAAGAAAACAATAACTCCTCACCAACGGATGCTAACAAAAATGAAAAGATTGAAATGACAGATAAAGAATTTTGAATACAGATTGTAAGGAAATTCAATGAAATACAAGAGAAAATAGAAACCCACCACAAAGAAACCACAAAAATAATGCAGGAAGTGAATGAAAAATTTACTAAGCAAATTGAATTATTAAAAAATTCAAACAGAACTTCTGGAAATGAAGAATTCATTCAAGGAAATGCAAAACACCATGGAAAGCCTTAAGAATAGGCTATATCAGGCACAACAAAGAATCTCAGAGCTTGAAGACAACACCTATGCATTAAACAAGTCAGTCAAAGAGAAAGAATGGAGAAATAAGAGGAAAAACAAAACCTGTAAGAAGTATGGCATTATGTAAAGAGGCCTAACATAAGAATCATAGGCATCCCTGTGGATGATGAAGAAAATAAACAAAGATTGGAAAACTTGCTTGAGGGAATAATGCAGGAAAATTTCCCTGGTCCTGCTAGAAATTTAGATACCCAGGTACAAGAAGCTCAACAGACTCCTGGGAGATTCATCCCAAAGAGGCAATCACCATGACACCTAGTCATCAGACTGGCCAATATAAATACAAAAGAGGCACTCCTATGAGTTATAGGTGAAAATAGCAAGTAATGGAAATTAAGCAACCTACTGCTGAATGACTATTGGGTCAATAAGGACATTAAGATGGAAATCTAAAGATTCTTCGAACTAAATGACAAAGCGGACACAGGTTATCAGAATCTGTGGGATTCAGCAAAAGCAGTTGTAAGAGGAAAACTCATAGCCATAAATGAATACATCCAAAACACAGAAAGATCACAAATCAACAATTTACTGAATCATCTCAAGGAATTAGAGAAGGAAGAACAAACCAATCCCAAACCCAGCAGAAGAAAAGAAATAACTAAAGTCAGAGCAGAACTAAATGAAATTGATAACGAAAGAATTATACAGAAGATCAATGAAACAAAAAGTTCGTTCTTTAAAAAGATAAATACAATTGATAGGCCTCTTGCTAGACTAACCAGAAACAGAAAAGAAAGTACTCTGTGAGCTCAATCAGAATTGAAAAAGGATATATTACAACTGATACCACGGAAATACAAAATGTCATCTCTGAATACTGTAAAAATCTCTATGCACATAAATAGAAGCAAAAACAAAGACCATATGATCCTCTCAATAGACGCAGAAAAAGCATTTGAAAAAATTTAGCACTCTTTTATGAGAACAACCCTTAACCAAATAGGCATAGACAGAACATACCTCAATATTATAAAAGCCATATTTGACAAACCCACAGCCAACATACTGAATGGGGAAAAATTGAAAGCATTCCCACTTAGAACTGGAACCAGACTAGGTTGCCCATTGTCACCACTTCTGTCCAACATAGTGCCGGAAGTCCTAGCCAGAGCTATCAGGCAAGGGAAGGAAATCAACTGTATCCAGATGGGGAAGGAAGAAGTCAAACTATCAGTCTTTGCTGATGGTATGATATTATATCTAGAAAACCCCAAAGATTCTGCCAGGAGACTGGTGGAATTGATAAATAAATTCAGCAAATCTCAGGTTACAAAATCAATGTACATAAATTAGTTTCATTCCTATACACAAACAACAGTCAAGCTGAGAATCAAATCAAAGACTCAATATCTTTCACAATAGCAATAAAGAAAATAAAATACCTAGGAATATATTTAACCAAGGATGTAAAAGATCTCTACAGAGAGAACTACGAAACACGAAACTACGAAAGAAATCACAGAACATGTAAACAAATGGAAAAGCTTACCACATTCATGGATCAGCAGAATCAACATTGTTAAAATGTCTATGCTACCCAAGGTGATTTACAGATTCAGTGCAATCCCCATTAAAATACCAACATCATTTTTTGCAAATCTAGGAAAAATAATTCTACGCTTCATATGGAACCAGAGAAGACCTCAAATAGCCAAAGCAACCTTAAGCAAAAAGCACAAATCAGGAGGCATCCCTTTACCAGACTTCAAGCTATACTACAAGGCTATAGTAACCAAAACAGCATGGTACTGGCACAAGAACAGAAACATAGACCAATGGATCAAAGCAAAGAATCCATGTATAAAACCATCCTCATATAGCCATCTGATCTTTGACAAAGCAGAGAAAAACGTAAACTGGGGAAAAGAATCCCTGTTCAATAAATGGTGGTGGGAAAATTGAATAGCCACATGTAGAAAACTGAAGCAGGATGAACACCTCTCACCACTCACAAAAATTAATTCGTGATGGATAACAGACTTAAACCTAAGGTGTGAAACTATAAGAATTCTAGAAGAAGAGGTTGGAAAAACTCTTATAGATATTGGCCTAGGCAAGGAATTTGTGAAGAAGACCCCAAAAGCAATGAGAGAAACAACAAAAATAAACAGATGGGACCTGATCAAATTAAAAAACTTCTATATAGGCAAAAGAAACAATCAATAGAGTGTATAGACAAGCTACAGAATGGGAGAAATTATTTGCATTCTATACATCCAGTGAAGTGCCAATAACCAGAATCTACAAAAAACTGAAGCGAATAAGCAGGAAAACATCAAACAACCCCATTAAAAAGTGGACAAAAGAAATGAATAGAAGATTTTCAAAAGAAGATAGACAATGGCCAATAAACATATGAAAATATGCTCAATGTCTCTAATCATCAGGGAAATGCAAATCAAAATCACAGTGAAGTATCACCAAACCACAGAACAATAGATGCCGGTGTGGATGTGGAGAGAAATGAATACTCATACACTGTGGGTGGGACTGCAAACTAGTACAACAACCTCTATGGAAAGTAGTATGGAGATACCTCAGAAAACTAAAAGTGGACCTACCATTTGATCCAGCAGTCCCACTACTGGGTATTTACCCAAATGAAAGAAGACATTTTATAAAAAGTCAGTTGAATTCAAATATTTTTAGCAGCACAATTCATAATCACAGAGATGTGGAAACAACTCGAGTACCCATCAATACATGAGTGAATTAATAAAATGTGATATACTAAGCCATAAAAAAAATGGTGAATTAATACCTGTGTAACAACCTGGATGGAACTGGAGACCATCCTCCTATGTGAAGTATCACAAGAATGGAAAAACAAACACCACATGTACTGAGCTATTAAGTTGGAACTAAATGATCAACAGTCATGTGTACATACGGTGGTAAAATTCAACAGAAATCGTGCAGGTGGAAGATGGGTGGAGGGAATGGGTAAATTCACGCCTAAGGGATAAAATGCACACTATCTGGGTGATGGACACACTTATAATTTTGACTCAAACTGTTCAAAAACAATTTATATAATCTAAACATTTGTACCCTGTAATATTCTGCAATAAAAAAAAATAAAGCTCACTGAAAAGTACAGAAAATAATATTGTTGTATCTTCCTCTTATATAAAATGGTGTTACAATTTTGCCAAATTTCCTTCAGATTTTCTTATGAAAAAACAAAGTTTACAGATGCTGCCGAAGCCCCACCTCTCCATCCCATTTCTCTCCTTTCCTCTCTGAATGTTATCGTTCTCTAAACTGGTGTCTACCCATCCTGCACATTCATGTTTTTGTACTTTTTCTACACATTAATTTTTCCATGAGCTACATATGTGTAGTATATTTACAGTTATGTGCTGCAAGAGGATGTTTCAGTCAACAGACCATATATATGACAGTGGTTTTAAATTACTGTTATCTAGGGGTTCTCTGCTTTAAGAAAATCTGGCATATTAAAAGATGTACTTAAAAATGTATAGTAAATTGGGGATTTCCTAAAGTAGAAGTATACTTGGATTTACAATTTCATAGGGACACTTGCAGTATCTTAATTATGACTTAGTATACCAAATTTATTTTTCCAGTGCTTCAAGAATACATTTGTTGCATAAAGAAGAAATGTACATTCATAGTTTGAAAGGTAATAATTTAGGACTGAATAATGATTGACACTTCAATGTGACATACTAGTATTTGTAGTGATAAGCTCTTTTGAAGATGAGGATAACCAGGTTACTGCTCAACCTTCCAAAGTCTGGTATTTATTTGCAGTCAATCATGGTATTATTCTTTACTTTCGTATCTTGCCATGTTCATCACTGTGAAGCTGAGATAATATTCTTCTAACTCATTCTGCAAAACAATTAAGTTATGCATCAGGTGGTCATTAAAGTCAAGCAAGGTTTAATTTTTGCAATTTCATTCTATTCAAGGATCATTGAGCAACCTTTCCCTGTGAACTAGTACTTCAAAGAGTATTGATTCTGCAGTTCTAATAGGATTGCTTTTTTTACTGGTCATTGAGACTATTCATTTATACCTTAGATCTTACCAATTATGTATTTCTGGGTACCATTTGAACTGTGGAGGGAGCAGGTGTGATGCAGGAAAGGAGGGAAGGGCCATGTGGAAGTTATAGAACCTAATAACTCATGGTGGGTAATAACTTTATTTCCACTCCTCCTCCTGCTGAAATTTGGAATACGAATTCTAGTTTTATTCCTAAAGGAGCACTTTTCTCCCAACTATATGCAAAGAAAGCAGCTGAGGGTAGTAAAACAAACTGTAATCCAAGATGAATTTCAAAATCGGAAAACTTAAAAGGAATTAGGATAAAATTCTCTAGACGTCTGTGAAAAATAAAGAAGGCAGGAGTGATGAAGAAATATTTAATGCTGAAAGGCAAGAATATTAAAACAAAATAAATTGAAATTTTAAGACATGAAGTTACTGCAGTTCTGCATTGATGTTTGGCTCTCACCTATTACGTTGTTTTATTAAAGGGGTTCCTTTTATTTCAGCTTTATTGAGGTATAATTGAGAAATGGATATGTTAGCTTGATAATAGTGATATTTCACAATGTATACATATATGAAAGCATCAAGTTGTACACCTTAAATATATACAAATTTTATTAAAGAGGTTCTAGATAAAACAAAATCCCTCTTAAGCGTGTTCCTTGATGTTTGCAATTGATTCCCACTCAATGAGTAATCAAGTCAGTATTTTCAGGATAAAGTTATTCTTTGTTTTAAAACCCAAATATGTAAAGTGACACAAAAAATTAGTATATTTACATAGTTTTGTGTTTATTTGTATTGCAATTATTGAGGGATTCCAGGCATTACATGAACATGTTGACAAGTGTTAAATAGAGAAAGGAGAATAAATGTTTCGTGAAAATTTGGAAATAGGCTTATGTTTTAAAAAGGCAGAATATAGTTACCAAAAACACAGTGCCATAATTTTAGAGAGCATATTGATTCCTCATTGGAAGTGCCAGAAAGTGCCCATTCTAACACTGTTTTGGCTGAAGCTTATAGATAAGGATGGCTCTTTGGAAAAACTAGAGTTAGGATGGTGCATGAATGGTCAAAAATCTAGATTTAGGGGTGAAATCAGGTGGGACCTTGAAATTTTAGATTCAGATTCACTTTTAAGGAGTAGTTTTTATAGAATGGAAGGGGAAAGGTTTTGCTGTAGTCTTCACTGTGGTACGAAATACTGATTATCAGATGACTGCTCAGGTTCAAATTAATGATGACTGAAGATGATTTCAGTGGTTAAATACTGAGAAACTGTCATTTAGGGATTCACAGATTGCTCCAATGATCAAAAATGGATTTAAACAATTTCTTTATTCATGTCAACTGAGTAAGAACTGCTTAGTTCTTCTCTTGACCTGTGAAATTAATAATTTTAGTCAAAATTTTTTTCTTATTAAGAGAATTACATTATCCTACTTGGCTGGTTATATCATGAAGTTAATTAGAAGATTGCCAAGTCCCCCACTTCATTGTGAGCTATATAAATATCACAATGAAGGGACAAATGATGGCTCTATTAATCTCAAGAATTTATAATTTGATGAGTTGGAGTTTTATTTAACGTAAGAATCCTTTAACTGCGTAATTTTTGTTCTCAGCCACTTTGGTTTAATGTTGAGATGAAATGACTAATTTGAACTTTGGTTAATTTGAAAATTTAGCATAGTACAGATAAGGGTTAAGCACCCTTATTTTTGAGTGCTATTCATTACTTACACTGTTAGATGAAACTTCTGTGACCCAAATGGTTAACATTTATTGAATCAATGTTTTGGGCATCATGCTTTCCATGAAACACAACTTACTTTTCATGTAATCAAAAGCCATATGTTTTAGCATATTATTATTGTGTTTAGGCATTATTATTCCAGTTCTTAAATGTGCAGGTAGCTCACCCAGCTAGTAACTGACAAAGCTGAGATGCAAACCTACTTTTGTCTGGTTCAGGATCCAGTCCTTTACCTGCATTCAAGGAGATAAATAGCTATAGTATTTTTTTTTTCAGTTTAACATATTCCAGATTCTTCAAACAACTGCTACTATGAATAACCCCATTTCTGCCATCACTGTTCTAGTTCAGGCCCGTTAAACTCTACCCCATTCAGTTTGGGTTTGTTTTTGATTTTTTTTAAGATTTATCAGATTTTGATGGAGTGTCTGCTTTTAAAACACAATATCCTATTCTGTGGTACTTAACCACAGTGCAGATTGCTACATGTGTCATAGGTAATTTTCCTCATAACAGTAAAATAGTACATAAAAAAACTAAAGCTTACAAATGACTTTTTAAACTTAAATTCTAGCAGATGAAAGATTATTTCTGAAACAATGTCCCATTCACTCCCCTGTGATGCTATATGCCTTCTTGAAAGAAAAAGCAAAGGTAGAACTGCAACCAGTCCTCGAAAACCTTTGACAAAGTAAAGATCTGCACATGCTAGGAGAGGATCTTCCATGCCATGCATCACCATGGCCAGGGTGAAAGATTGAGAATGGCTGAGCAAACCTATCCCTCAGGTAAACCTCTGTAAAGGTTTTCTTTCTGACTAAAAAAAATTGTTAATATTACCTGGAATCATCAGATACCCTGTAAGTTTAGGAACAAATCACATTGTTTTCACTCTTCTATCATGTGACTACATTGCTGTTTACTAAGTCCATTCATGGTTTCTGTTTGTTTTAGACATACAACAGCAACAATAGCAACAAAATTTCCAGGTGGGACTTTAATACTAGAAATATGAGGGGAAGTTTTTAGTAGCTTGAGTTACTAAAATGACTCTCTTGAGAGATTGATAAATTGTATTTTGGTGCATTTTTCAGGGAAGACTATTTGTTAATTACCAGCTCAAGGTAAAAGAATGTTTAATTAAAGCCTTATATGCATGAAAATTTAAAAAAGCAATCAGCCAAATTTTTTTTTTTTTACGTAGTTGTGCAAAGGTTACTTGAAACTCACATAATGTTTAAGGCTTTTTTTTCCAACTTCAGACCCCCTGAAATAAATTCCACTTGGTTTAACTTCAAAAATACTGCTTTAGATAATTTTTTTTTTTACTTCTGAATATTTTACTATAATATTTTACCAAATATTATGGTAGCAATTTTGCAAATAAAACACTGTCAGAAATGAATAAAAAATTTGGTAATTTGGTAAATAGGTAGGATTATAAATTCTATAGCTTAGAGTTATGCTATGTTTCATGCATGTGAAGAAAAAAATAGAGTATTATGGGCTGGTTTTTGATGTAGTCAATAAACTATTACATCAGTGTATATCACTATTACAGAAGCTATTCAACTAAATTGTTAAATTCTTTCCATAGCACAGTGGAATTATAGAATAATTCAAAGCAAATACAAATTATTTTCTTGGCCTCTCTTCTTAATTTGCGCATATTGTCCTAGAACACCCTTTCAGAGGAAAGTTTACTTTTACAAACAAATGACTTTTCAGTAAAGATACATTATAAGGGTGAGATTGAACAAAGATAAAATACTAAAATATTTGTAACAATGTGAAGGACTACTTAGATAAAAGGTAGGAACCAAATACAATCACCAATTCATGTGGCTCAAGGGAAATAAACATGGACATTCCTAAGTTATTGGCCAAGAGTAAGGAAATACAGGTTTCTTTCTTTCTTTTTTCTTAAGCAGTATGAAAAGGTTTAGGGAACAGGTAATTTTTTGCAAGTGATAAAAAAGTATGAGTGTTTGGAATGTTGCAATAAATAGCTATGGTTCAAGTAAAGAAAGATGTGTTTTCAAATTTTGAGGAACAAAAACTCCCTTTGTTTTGTTCCTCTGTGGAAATACTTGAAGACTCAGCCCTGAGGACTGTGCCGCATCAGATAAGTTGTGATGTCATTTTCCCATGTCCTCAGCATGTGACCCATTCAGATACAAACATAGGTGCTAATTGTCAAGTAGGGTATGTTTCCCTAGACTTAGTTCCAATTGGAAAATAAAATCGTAATTTTAAAGTATGATTTCACTTCATAAAGATATGCTTTTGGCAGGCCTAGGTGAAAAAAATCATTCATATTTATTATCGTAACAATTGTTCAGACTCTTTACTTCCTTAGAATCAGCCTTGATTCCTTTTCAAAATACTTCACTAGTCTTTCCCCTTCTCTCCATCCCTGCCATCTCTGACCTGCCTCAGGCCCTGTTCAGCTCTCTCTCGTTCAGTCTCCTAACTGGATTGTTCCACTCTGTTCTGCCCTCTGCACAGCCACAAGAGTGGTCTATTTCAGATGCGTATCTGTTGATACCACCCAACTGCTAGAGCCCTGCAGTGGCTCCTCACCACTAGCAGACAGAGGACAAGCTCTAAGCAGGGCAGACCGCTCCTTGTGGGCAGGAGCAGTGGTTGTTTCTCCATCTACTGTACCCCGAGACTCTCAACTCCACTCCAACAACACTGAACTTTCAGGGTGCTGTCCTTCTCAGCATCTGTCTTTGCCAAGCTACCCCTTAACACTCTTCCTCTTTCCATTTACTCTAATTTCTATTTTTAGATTCAGCTCCCATGTCACCTCCTCCAGACGTTGGTTGGGTGACCCTTGTCATTGAGCCCATGTCCTGAGTATATCTCTATTATTGCACTTCCATGTTGCTTTGTAGTCAAGTGTTTGCCTCCCCAGTAAAGTGTTAACTTTTGAGGGGTTGGAACAATGTCGTACCAATCCAACAAAACCAGAAGGGCTGAAAATAGCTAGTTAAACCATTTCTTAAAAAATATTTTATTTGGCCAGAACCAAGACACATGGACTTAACTTCCTGCAAAGAAGCATTTGCAAAGAATCCGATTCAGTCTATAAAGTAGCAAATTTACATGGTTTACATGTATGTCAGTGTTTTTAGATATTCCTTCATTGGGTCTGATTCTTAAAAATATTTTCCATTTATCCAATTATATTTGTAAGATGTGCTTTAATTTTCAACTGAATTGAAAGAATGTGCATGGCCTTGCAAAGGAAGTAATTACCCAGGATGAGGACATTTGATATATTTGCTGTCCCTGTGAAACTTGTAAAACTACTCATTCTAAGAGATTTTCCCTTAAAATAAGATTTTGCAAAAGGCAAAATTCAGTAAATGGTTTGCTTGTGGCTGCTTTTAAATACTAATATTTTATGCTACATTTTGAGTGCCTTAAAAACATGGCCAAACCGTGCTTTTCTATGAAAATAAAAGTGAATCCTACGTTCTTTCTGAATACTGATGATAACTGCACATAACATAAGGTGTTGTGTTTAAAAATTTCTTTATCAATAGTTTCTATTCTAGGGTCGAACTTCACATTCTCAGATATGTTTTCATTATCATAATTAGGTTTGGCAGAAGATCATTTCTTATTTTCTTCTCTTTTTGTGTGTGCAATGATGAATCTTTAGAGAAATATTTCTCCCTGTGTTTATAGAGTGATAGTGGAATCATGTTAAATTTATTTTTAAAAAAGATTGATTTCTAAAACGCAAAAACACCAACCTGAAATATTTGCAAGTTCATTATTTAAGTCTTTAAATAATGTATTTACAACATGCATGTCTTTATAAATTGTCCCGTTTTTTCTAATTTCTCAGAAATTACCCAGTGAGAACCCTGTGGGACTGCATTCGAGAAGTGATTGATAGATTCTTTTTTCTTATCTTTTCTTTTTCTTTCTTTCTTTCTAAGAGAGGGAGTCTGGGCTGGAGTGCAGTGGCATGATGGTAGCTCATTGCAGCCTCAAACTTCTGGGTCGAGCAACCATCCTTCTACCTTAGCCTCCCGAGTAGCTAGGACTACAGGCATGTGCCACCATGCCTGCTAATTTTGTTTAATTTTTTGTAGAGATGGGACCTTGCTATGTTGCCCAAGCTTGTTTCAAATACCTGGCCTCAAGTGATTTTCCTGTCTCGGCCTCCCAAAGAGCTGGGATTATAGGCATGCCCACCAATAGTTTCTTTTAGGCAACTGCAATAATGACTTTCTCTGCTTAGTACAATACATTAAGTATTTTGCAAAAAATAAAATCACACATGGAATGATATACAGCAATAGAAATTTTGTAATTTGAGGGGCTCCTTCCTAATAAAGAGGGGATGTAATATGAGCTTAAGTGTTCCATGTATCTTGTTCTTGGTTTTTAAAATTGTAATCTTGGTTTTTCTGAAAAATAATTGTCATAAATGATGCAAAGTTATTTCCATTCATGTACAATGTAAAGTTTCCACTTTGCTTAGACTTAATACAGAATTACATTCTGTAACTATTAATAGAAGCCTTTTCAAACATGAAATACTATTATTTGATCTTTATGTATCTCTTTCCTATTGCAAATCCTTTGATTTGTTGATACTATGTAGAACATACTATTTCTTTCCATTTGTCTTTCTCTACCTCATTAAGTTTATTGCATTTAAAAGATGATTATAATGCTATTACATTAAATGTACAAGTTGTTTACAGAGAAGATGTCATGGTTATAGATTTTATGATATTCTCCCCTTAGTTCAGAAATGTAGAAGTGCTCCACCGCCTACACAATAGCTTAGCCCACCTTTCAAGTTATTTCTTTCACTCTTTCATGGTGTCATTGCTTCAAATAAACTGAACTAGTCTGTGTTTCTCCAATGATTTTGGTTCTTTTCTGCCTTTCTGCCTTTGCTCAATATATCTCTTCCACCTGATGTGCTTTCCTCAGTTTTTCAGTCAAAATCCCATACACGTCAGTCACCTTAACCACATAGGGAGGTGTTGATATTCTTGATACTTGCACCCTGAATTGTACTAAATAACTGCTTAATCACTTCAGCCCATATAGTCAAGTTGTGAGGAACAATACCCTTGACCATTCGAATTCATCTCGGATCTGTTAGTCATCAGTAAAGCTAAACAGCAGAAGCTAAAGCTAGAATATGTATTTGTATTAAATACGTTTACTACTTTTGTCAATGTTTGATATGTATGAATTTCACAAATACTGTGAATCTCGCAAATGTTGCCAAGATGTAGATGGTAGAATTGCCTCTATACAATAAAAGAAATACTAGTTGCTTCCTTGACTTTGTGCTTTCTTAAAGTAAGAAAGTTTGAGTAGGTGCAGATTGAAATGTTGAAGCATTTAGGTGCAGCTATTCTTAAAAAATATATCTAGAGGTTTTGCTTTCAAAGCATTTTTTAGGTAAAACACAGCCAATAAGATAATAAAATGTGTAAAATATAATCTCTTCTGTAGGATTTTGTGGTCCCTTTAAAAAGTAAGGTAAAGGAAAAATTTACAGAGCAATTATCAGACCTAATTTTTAACACGAAAGAGCTGTCAGATTTTATACCCTAATTGCTTCACTCTAGGAGGTAATTTGTTATATTGTTACAATGTTGATAGGCTCAAATTCCCTGAAATAAATTATCAAAATAAGTCTAGCATAAGATAAAAAAATTATTCTTTTTGGTATTACTGTCTTACTTTAAAAAATGAGGTTTTTTTGTATGTGAAAATTGGAACAAAAGAAAGAATAGCAAAATATTAAAATGAGGTATTACATTTGCATAAATTGATTTGCAATAATATTTGACAAATGTTTGCTGCATGAAGAGCTGGTTAATTTACTTTGGAATTTTGGTTAAATGAAGCAGCGGAAGTCAGAAATATTAAACACGTAACAATAAAATTTGGTTAAAATGCCACTCAATGTGTAGTTGTAGTTTCCCTTTTTGTAATGAAATGTTGAGTGGATCAAAACAGAAGCACCTTACCTTATCGGTCACTATAAATCTAGCTATTATTATCTCTTGTATTAAAGCAGAAGTGTTGACATACTTTGAGTACAAACTGTGAAGTGTAAGAGATATTTTCTGTATAAGTTAAGAGATTCTGAGAATTATATTATTTTTGTAAAATATCTTGTTACAATTGAAATTTAAAAGATGTCTGTTTTATAGTAAGGATCAAAAAGATGGAATCAATCATCCATTAGAGATTTCTTTATACTTTATCTTTGCAACACTGTGGTAGACACTCGGGATGAAGAGATGAATTATAATTATCAGTCCTCAGAGATTTAGGGTACACAGAGAATAAACAGACCTGTGACCACATAAACATAATAGAAATAATAAATGTTATGGGGATGTTCGTATGGGATATAGTGAAAGCACAAAGATAGTGGCCTTACTTTGCTCATGGCCCTGTTGTGGGTTCTAAAGTATTTATTATATATGTTAGAATATATTCATATCTGTGTCACTGAAAAATCTTAGTCCATATGTAAATGTGTATATTTACATATTTTAATTAGCTTGTGAATATCAATCTCTTACCATTTCTTTCTTATTCCCATTTCCAGATCACTTTTTGATATTAAATTAAGTAAATGAGAAAATATATTAACTACCTTTAGCAGTAGGTTTTTTATTTCTGTCATTCCTAATGTGGAAACCTAAATTGGTGTCATAGAGACCTTGCAAGCATCAAGATGGCTTCCTAAATATCTGAATTAAAACAAAAGCATAATGTAACCAAAAAGGAGAATGTGAGTACTGCAAATTTTCATAAAAAGAACAGAATAGTTTTCTGTAGTAATCTACACCATCTGTGATTATAAAGTGTCATCTTTATCTCTTCCCTTCTTGTCAAAAGAACAATACTTAGAACCAAATGTAATAATTTTCTATGCTCATTCATATTCATAAACATGCAGACATCCACACCAACATAATCATTCTACCTGTATTATTCTTAAGATATTTTTAGAAAAAAATTATTAATTGTTTCTTGGTTTCCATATTAGGGACAGAGGTGTCTAGCTAACATGATCATATAAACTATGAGTGTATGTGCATGTGTGTATACCCATTTAGACATGTGTACCAACCAGGGTTTTCAATTGGGAATGACAGCTACTTCATGGATGGCTTTTATATTTTCATGCATATTGACAAAACCACCTGCTTTTTAAAAATATTGACTGTTTCCATTACTAAATGTGAAATTTTGAATCTCACAAATGTTGCATATCCTACTAGAGAACCAGTGTTGGTAAATATTGTTTTAAATATCAAAGCAGCAGGCCTTAATTAAATTAATATAAATCAGTATTAATTGTCTTGATAATGGAAGTGTTCTGTATGTGATCATTGTTGCCTCACCTGCAGGTGTCATCTAGCTCTTGATTATATGTATGTGTGTGTTTATTTCAGAATTATTTTGCATGACATTATTATACTTTATATCTGAATACAGTAGGGAATTAAATGAAGTTTACATTTGTTAATTGAAATGAATAATATTGAAAAACATCCAGAAATGGACCTTGAGAAAAATTATAGCCATGATAAAATGCTTAAATGTTCAATTTATTCCATGATCCTTAAATCTCCTAAAATTTAAATTATACATTAACCTGATAATATTAAGAGTTAATTGAGGACAGAATATAAGCTAAATCCCAATTGTAATTTTTATATATACATGTTAATCATTCATCAGACACAGAACTTCTTAATAAAATCTGAATCAAAAAGATTTTGTTTCCACTAGCTCTCCAGAGCAAGTGGGCAGGTGTTCAGTCTCTGCAGCTGACATTGAGGCATTTACACAACCAGCCAGCACATTCAAGAATTTTGCCCTGACCTGGCCTTCAGCTCAAATTCAGCTCCAAAACAGTAGTTCTTCCCGTTTAAGATTCACACCCTCCCCTCTATTTATTTTTCATCAGTCCTAAAGATGCTGTCCCCTCCTTCGATTATTCTCACCAACTGCTGTTCAACTGCTTATCTGGGACCTTAGACCACTTTTGAGGAAAGTCACATTACCTATTCAAGTTCCAGGCACAGTTTTTAAGAAACCTACTCCATGCTTAAATATTTAGGTCATTAAATATGACATGTCTGATTTCGAATCAAAAGTTCCGTTTATTATATTTCAAACAAGAAGTAGTACGATTCATCAAAGTATGCACCTAAACTATCGACACAGTTTTGCCGTCTTAACTGTTGCTTGTTTATGCCAGCAGTGAAGAAGCCTGGAGAGTTAGTGGCGAAGAAATTGCGAAAGGCATTTTCCACAGCTTATTGAGAATCGAATAGTTTTCCTTGCTGGAAGTGGTCCAAAGCCTGGAAGAAGCGGTAGTCAGTTGGTGCAAGATCTGGTGAATACGGTGGATGACAGAGATTTTCCAAGTCCAGCTGCTGTATTTTGAGCAGCTTTGTTTCTGCGACATGTGTTGAGTGTTGTCTGGCAAGAGGATTGGCCTTTCTCTATTGACCAATCTCGGCTGCTTAATCACATGTATCCTCATCATTTCTTCCAATTGGTTGCAGTAGACATCTGCTGTAATTGATTGACCAGGTTTCATGAAGCTGTAGTGGATAATACCAGTGCTGGACCACCAAACAGACACCATTAGCTTTTTTTGATGAATATTTGGTTTTGGACTGTGTTTTGGCACTTCATCTTTATCCAACCATTGTGCCAAACACTTGTGATTGTCTAAAAGAATCCATTTTTCATCACACGTAACAATACTGTGTAGAAATGGTTCATCTTTATGTGGTGACAGCAAAGGAAGGCAAGCTTGTAAATTTCTCTTCTGACATTCATTTAATTCATGCAGTACCCATCTATCCAGCTTATTTACCTTGCCTATTTGTTTCAAATGGTCCAATATTGTGGGAATGGTAATGTCAAACCTTGCTGCTAATTCACACGTAGATTGAGATGGGGATTCGCTTCCATTACAGCTTTCAGCTCATCATTATCCACCTTGGGCTCAGATCGCCCATGTGGCTCATTTTCAAGATTAAACTCACCAGAATGGAACTTCTCAAACCATTGGCATACTGTGCATTCATTAGCCACATCCTCCCCAAATACTCCATTGATTTTTCAAGCTATCTACACTGCATTGGTTCCATGACGGAACTCATATTCGAAAATAACACGAATTTTTTACTTATCCATGGTTTCACAAAAATTGCTCTAAATTTGACAGATAATCACAAGCCAAACAGTGCATTTGAAAGACTGAGGATGTACCTTCACAATAAAAATAAAACAAGAAGTGTCAAAGTGAAATGTCATATATATAGATAGCAACTGTCAAACTTAATACTTAAGGAAATTGGACATTTCATACTTAATAACCTTAATACATCTTTTCTTTCTCACCCATTGACACTGTCATATTCCCAAAGTAAGTGCCTCCTATAAACTCCTCAAGAATTCTCATTACCCTTTATTTCATTGGTTTCTGTTAAAATCCCTTCACTCAGTTCTACTTTGGGCCTTTGCAGATATGTTCTCCATGCCACATGAAATGTACTTTTCTCTTAAGTACCCTTCTAGCCTTCAGAGCCCATTTCAAGGCATGCCTTCCATGAAGTTTCCCTCAGGCTCTTCACTTCTCTGGACACTCTAAATCACAAAAATATTTATTAGTAATATAGGACATCTAAACTCAATGATAATGTCTTCTGTTGAACTCCAGCAATATCATCTTTTACCATGGACCCAGGTTTTTCAGAGAAGGAACCATATGTTAGTTTTCTCTTGAGCCCCATGTAGAACACAAAGAGACATAACAGATGCTCATTTATTGAGTAGCTTACAAAGATCATGATGAAAACTGTAAGTCAGTGGTTCTCAATTAAGGGCAATTTTAGCACCTCTAGGGGACATTTAGAAATGTCTGAAGATATATTAATATTTGATCATCCCAGCTGGGAAGGAGGTTCTACTGGCATCTAATGAATCGAAGCCAGGGATGCCACTAAACCTTCTACAGTGCAGAGGACAGCCCCATAATAAGAAGTTATCTCCAACCCTCCAAATATCAAGAATGCCAAGGTTAAAAAGTCCTGCTCAAATGGATGTTACATATGACTGTAAACAAACATCTCGTATATTTTCTCAAAAGCGAGAAGCTCTAGTGAATCAGCCATTAAACACAAATATATGCAGTTCCCCTTTTTCTTTCTATTAATACTATTTATGGAAGATCAAAGAATTGCTCCAGAGATAGCCAGAAGTGATTTGAAAACTTAGTTCTTTAAACCCTCATGTAACTACAATGTAATGAAATTAAATATAAACTGAATCTACACTGTATTTATCAAAACATAGTAGGACCACATTGATCCTTTGATAGTGGCTATCCTTATTCTTCCTAAATTTACTCTTTGATCTGTGTATTCAGTAGTCTTTACCCTTCTTGATTTATATTACTTCCTACGATGAGGATAAGGTTGTTTTTTTTCCTTGCCAATGTATTTGTTCATGCTTAAATTGTAATTACAACTAAATGATAAAACATTCATGAATTTTATTTTTTTCCAAATAGTTGCTCATCTTAAGATGGATTTTTATCTTTATATGGATTAAGCTATGAAATGGAAAGGAGTCAGCGTAGAGAAAGATTTTGGAAAAAAAAAAATCTAAAGCATAAAAGGGAAATTTCTTTTAGATATTCTTAAAGACATAACATCATTTGGAATTTTACCCTATTGTGAAGAGGAAAAAAGTTACATTTTAGCTATTAAACAAATACTTTTTTTTTCAGACTCTCTAGGTGAAGAGACAAATCAAAGTGACAGTAGATATAGTTCCTCTTTTGGCTCATGCACTTTTCAACAAGCAATTAGGTTCCTGCCAGGATATTTTGAAAGAGAAAAACTAATTCTGTAAGAACTTGCAAGTATTACATATATAGTTTTTATTAAATTATACCTAGTTTTGACAAATCCTAAAGTAATAAATAATCCAAATATAATATTGATCAGTTTTCCTTCTTTTTAAGATTCTCTAAAAATAAAACAGGCATAGGAAACATATCTATTTTCTTAATAATACTTGGTTTGAAGTACAAGTCTTTCTAAATGTGTGCTTTTATTGCCGTGTTTTTAAGACATTTATTTCAATTCATACAAAACATCCAAATAATTTGGTCCTGGAATCCCATTCATTAGTGAACTAAAGGACCATCCAAATAAATAATAATCTGGGATTATACTTGGTCCTTGGAGAAGAAATATTTCTAGAAATAAAAATACTGTTATTCTCTTTCTCCTGTAATTTTCATAGCACCCTGATGGCAGTTTTATGGCCCCTCACAGAGATTTGGCCCATAAAAGACATGCTTAAACAGAGGGTGTACCCCTACTAAATCGAAATGAATTGTGAAATAGCTAGAAATATTACAACTTCTCTTCATGCTCTGAAAATTGTTTCAAGATGTTTTCTATAAACTTTCACTACTTCTGCTTTTTAAAAAAAATTCATTCATTTAGCAAATATTTACTAAGAACAAACCATGTACCAGCCACTAGGTCTTAAGTGCTGAGTCACTGGTGAGCATTCTTTCTGTACTACGGAGATTACCCTCTACTGGAGCCAACAGTAAGAATCAAATAACCATACAAATAAATACACCCATTAATTTATTCAAAAAATATGTATTGAGTGCCCTCTGTGTTCTGGACCTACACTAGACTTGTGGAACACTGTGTCTGAAACCCATGAAGCTTACATTCTGGTGGACAAATAGAACAGCAAGCAAATAAACAAATAGATGTTATTATGGTGGGTGCTATGAAGAATAAAGCTATGTAAGGGAATAGAAAAGTTTGGGGTTTTGGATAGTCTGTTTAGAGAGGACTGCTGGTGAGTGAGGGGAAGAATGGTAGGAGAAGAGGTCAGTGAGATAGGAAGGGGCCGGATCCTGTACATGGCAAACAGTGTCGGTTATTACAAACTGTGAAAATGCATTGTAGCAAATATAAGGTGTTAAGAGAATAGATAGTGGGAGCCTAACCTAACCAGAGGAATTAAGGGAAGCTTCTGTTATGGACTGAATTGTGTCTTTCCAAAATTCAAAATTCATTTGACTCTCAGTGTAACAACCAGAAAACAATTAACGAAATGGCACTGATAAATTCCTACCTTTAATAGTTATTTTGAATGTAAGTGGATTAAATTCTCCAATCAAAAGCCATAAAGTTAAGCCTTGTTTTTTTATCAACTCAGCCACCTTATGCTGCCTATAAGAGACTAATTTCACCTTAAAGGATACTCGTAGACCGAAGGTAAAGGGATAGAAAAAGGTATTCCATGCAAATGGAAACAAAAAGAGAGGCTTGGTAGCTATACTTATTTCAGGAACTAGAGAGACCATCCTTTTAATTGAAGTATCACAAGAATGGGAAAAAAAAAACCACATGGACTCACTACTCAATTGGAACTAATAGATCAATACACTTGTGCACATATGATAGTAAAATTCAACAGAAATCAGGCAGGTAGGAGGGGGGAGAAGGGGATGGGTAAATTCACACGTGATGGGTACAATACACACTATCTGGGTGGTATACACACAACTTTGAGTCAATCTGTACAAAAGCAATTCATATAACCAAAACGTTTGTAACCCTGTAATATTCTGAAATTTAAAAAAAATGTAGAGTTTAGGTCAAAAACTGTAAAAAGAGACAAAGAATGTTATTATATAGTGATAAAAGTATCAATTCATCAAGAAGATATAATAATTTTAAATATATATGCATCCAACATTGGAACACCTAAGTATATAAAGCAAACATCAAGAGATTTGAAGGTAGACACAAATTGCAACACAATAATAGTAAAGGATTTCAATACCCCACTTTTACCATTGGACAGATGAGCAGATAGAAAATCAATAAGGAAGCAATGGATTGCACTACACTTTAGACCAAATGGATCTGACAGACATATACAGAGCAAAACATACCACCCAACAGCAATAGAGTACACATTCTTCTAAAGTGCACATGGAACATTCTCTAGAATAGATCATATATTAGACTACAAAACAATTCTTAACAAATTGAAGATTGAAATCATATCAAGTGTCTTTTCTGACTCCAATGGTAAGAGTCTAGAAATCAGTAATAGTAGGAATCATGGAAAATTAACAAATATGTGGAAATTAACTCCCAATGTGACTGTATTTGGAAATAGGGCCTTCAAAGAAGTAACTACAGTTAAATGAGGTCGTAATGGTGGGGCCCTAATTCAACAGGACAGGTGTCCTCCTTGTAAGAAGAGGAAGAGACACCAAGGACACATGCACACAGAGAAAGGCCATCCAAAGACACAGCAAGAAGGTAACCAACTGCAAGCAGAGCAGAGAGGCCTCAGGAGAAACCAACCCTGCCAACACCTTGATCTTGGACTTCCAGCCTCCAGAAGTGTGAGAAGATAAATTCCTGTTCTTTAAGCCACCCAGCCTGTGGTATTTTGTCATGACAGCAATAGCAGACTGATACATAGGCATTAACCACTTGAAGACAAGCATAAAGGAACAACATGCGTAAAGAGTGTACATTTGGAAAGCACCTGGTGTGTGTGAGAATCCAGAAGAAAGCCAGTTGGCTGAAGCTAGAGATCAGACATGATAGTGGTACGAGGAGAGATAAAAGAGGTAGACTGAAGGCAAATCATACAAGGTCTGGCAGGCTTTGTGAAGGATTTTGGCCCTTATCCTAAAGGGATTTTTAACATTTTTAAACATCATCTGGCTGTGGAGAATTGGAGTAGGGAAAGAATGGGTGCAGGGAGTCACAACGAAAGGTCCCAAAGAGATGAAATAGCCTAGTTTGGGATGGTGGCAGTAGAATTAGAGAGAAGTGTGTTGATGCTTACAGATGAAGTTGACAGCACAAGGATTGCTCCTACATTTCTGGGTTTTTCCGATGGAAGGAAGTTGATGCCATTTTTGAGGTGGAGGACACTGGACTCATAATTTTACCCCCAACTTGACAGTTCCATTTTGGACATGTTGAATTTGAGATGCTTCTGAAATATCCAAGTGGAGAATCAGTAGTGAGTAAATCTGGATCTCAGAGAACAGATGGAGACTGAAGATATATAAACTTGGAGGTCAAAAGTATATATATAGTAATCAAAATCTGCTACAGTGTAAGTTCCCTACAGACAGGAATTGTATCTGCTTTGTTCACTGATGTATCCCAGTGCATGAAACAATGCTGACATGCAGGAGGCACTTCATGAATGCGTATTTGTTGAGTGAATGAATGAATGAATGACGAATTAATAGATTACCTGTGGAAAGAGTTCAACATGAAAGGGGAGGAGATATAGAATAAAATTATGGGGAATGCCACTATTCACAGGCTGGGTAGAAGAGACTGAGCTTACAGAGAGTCAGCAAAGGAGGAGTCAGAGAGAGGAAGAAATCAACACAGTGTGAGGTGTGAGAAAGGTGTCACCATCCTATGAAGTGAGTGGCCTGTGGCAGCAGACTTGGCATATAATGAACACTTCTGAATCCTAAAAGCTAAAGGGGCTTTAAAATGCATGAATCTGTCACTGTTGTCAATCTTTGATTTGAAGATTTGATTTCTTACATGTAAGATTTATCTCAGATAATAGCCTCTTGGAACTACCTTTGAAAGCGTATCTCTGACACATTCTCAGCATGGGTGGATATATAACTACATCATCATTCTTTATATTAAATTATGACTCTAATGACAGTTGGGGAAAAAATGTATTCAACTAATAGAACACCGGTAGCTTTTCTCGGTAAGTTCACTTGAAGTATTCTCTCAGGATGAAAGCGCAACCACTTTTTCTTTACTACCTCCTGTGTTTCACTCTGTGCTCCCCTTTACTCCTGAGTAAGACAGACTTTATTAACTTCATGCATAACCACATAAAGAGTCATAATTAAGATTCAGAAGAGCAGTAAAAAAGAATTTTATTTCACCACCTATATACCTTCTAAAAATAGATTGATTAAAAGAAAAAAATGATATTCTGGCAAAGACTGTAATTAATTTCCAATGTTGTGATTGTAACATGTCCAATCCTGGTTATTCTCATATGGATTCTCTGCCTTACAGCATAGCTGTGGGCCCTTCTGGGGACTGTTCTTCACACTCATAATGAGCACAGTTGTAACTAAATTGGGGTCACAGCTCTCAACTTAAAGATTAAGGATATTCACTAGGAAATCCTGCCAGTCCATCTCATCTGAATGACCTCTTCCTTGAGCCAGATTATCCACTTGACTTTTACATATTATTATCTGCAATGGAAAGAATAAGAGAAACGTCATTAATTAGTCCGTTTAAATCTCAACTGCAGATAGTAAATATTTAGTTTAAGAAATACTTCTCCCTCTCCCTCCCTGCTTTATTTTTCTTCAACACATTTGTCCTATTTGAAATTTTATATGTTTTTTACTTATTTGGTTTTGGTCAGTCTTCCCCTGGAAGATATTCTATGTGAGAATAAAAACACTCTCTCTCTCTTTTTTGCTGCATCCCCAGACCCAAAACTAAGCCTGCCATATTGTGGGTGCTCAGTAACATGTACAGAATAAATAAGTGAATACATGTTGAATAATTCATTTTGTCAGGTATACATTAGTTAAGTTCATTTTGTGTGTCTTTTCTAGGCTTAAGGAATAAATACTCCAAGCCTGCATGGGCTCCTTGTCTTACAGGGGGGCATGGAGACTAGATAAGCTTATGTCACTGCCCTTCTAAAAAATGTTCAAAGACTTCTCATTTGCAGTAGAATAAAACTTAACCACTTCCTGTGACATTCCCAGGCTTTTGCACGTGGACTCTCTTGACTTTCTAGCTCCTTCCCAGATCATTTCCGAAACCCTAAACACAAACACTCTACCTGGCCCCCGTGCTGTTTCAGGAGAGGCATGCACCCTCATCCTGAGTTGTGCCCATTTCATCTCGTTCCCCTAGCGGGAATGAATTCCCTTTCCCCTTACACTCATGCTTGGAAGACCAACTCAGATATCAGCTCACCTGTGAGCCCTCACCTGCTACCCTTGGCAGAATTACATCTTTTGTGTTTGCACGCAGACTTCATTTACTCCTCTGTAAGAGCACTTACATCTGCTGTGGAGGACATTCTGAGTGCCTTAGAGAAGTGTGTTCTGGGTGAGTCCATTATTTGGTGGTTGTTTAAGGCTTCTTATTACTAAGTCTTAATCTTCATCTAATTACTTATTTAAGATGTCAAGTTCATATCAACTACTATGTTTCTAAGAAGTTCTTAGATTCCCTGCAATATGCTCTTTAAAGTGATAGTGATGATTGCAAAATGCTGCAATAGCCGCTGTGCCCTTGTTCTCTGAAGTTCTCTGTCTCTGATCTGTAGCAATGGAGGAGATTTTTCTAACGCTTTTGGTAGGAAGGCTCATTCATACCCTCTTTGGAGTTCAAAATGGAAATGGATCCTCCACTAAACTGAAAAAACAAAAAAAGAGAGACTTCATAGCACATCCCGTGCAATATCGTTAAATACTTTGCTTTCCCTTCTCGCTCTGATGTGGCTCTGGAGCAATCGCTTGTGTACCTCATGCTTCATATTGTGTGGGTTACGAAGGGACAAAAAAAACCTTTTTATCCTCAGTATGGATAGTGGTTGCCTCGGGCATTGTTTGATAGCTAATGTACCTTCACTAATGACCCTCAGACTCAGTTTAATTGTCAACTGATACATGTCAGAACTCCTTCATATACTAGCTAATTTCCGACAGCTTCTAAACGATAGCTGCTAATGTCGAGGCAGTTCAAAAATAGCAAAAACTTGATTTCCCCTTAATATCCTGAGGATTATATTCATGGGCACCAGGGAGTCTGAGCAGTATATCTGATGGATTTTTGCCATCATATTTAGAATAAACAAATTAATGCTAGAAACGGTTTTCCAATAGGAGA
>RJWJ010009917.1:0-48620 GCA_004363605.1 Indri indri | reverse complement strand
TGGAATTACCACTTTTTTTCCTTCCTGAATAAATAGCAGGCTTTATTATTGCTCCTCTTACCCAATTTATCTAGGCTATTTTTAATCACCCATTTCAATCTTCTAGGGTAGACATGGTATACATACACACCGCCAACTGAGTATTCGAGCTTTATTCTATTATCAAGATGTGGTTTGTAACAAATTTGGTGACATGATTTCATATTCTCTGAAGAAATCACTCTGTGGTAAAGAAGGGTTTTTGGCCACAGCAGTATCCCCTGCTAAGAGCTAAATAAACCATAGTATTGAGAAGTCTGCTTGGAATTTAGTTGTTTAATTGTTTTCATGTGCTTACCTTAGAATGGGCATGAACCCCTAACTAGTTAGCTGTACAAAGGTCAGAGTTGGAATCCAGGTCCTGTTCTAATAGAGCCAAAACACTCCCTTAGCACCCTGACTTTTGAGGAGTCTTGTTTCTTAGGGAAATAAGTTCTATTGCTTAGAAACAAAACAAAAAACAAAGTTATTTTAAGGAAAGACCCTCTCTCCACCCCAGTTATACTTCTACTTTCTCTTGACATTTCTTAGAACCATGCAAGAATCCCAGTAAATAAAGCTAAACTTTTATTACTTAAAAAAATAGCTTCTAGACAATGCATACATCAAGCACCTTATATTCTTGCACAGATTCCCCAAATCTACTTTCTGAGGTAGGTGTATTATGCCATATACTATTATACAAGCAAGGATATAGGCTCAGAGAGAAGTAACTTGCTAAATATCCCAGAGGAAATATGTGAGCCAGTAGGAATTTGAACACTGGTCTTTCTGACTCCAAAATCCACATTCTTTCTACTTTGAGGTTGCTGAGTTGTATTTTCACCTGGACTTATGGTTGTGTGTTGGCATAGGACTTGCTAGAGATGTTAGCATGGAAGACCTGTAAGTATGGCACCTATTTTCCCAATGAAAATTAAGACATATAAACATACTTATGAGACATAACAATTGGAATTGGACTGTCTCAAGAAATTCAGGGTATGTGCCATTCCAGAAAAGGTCACTTTACTCAGAGGCAGAGACAAAGAGATTCACATCATGTGATTATTTTTGTTTTGTAGTGGTAAAGGCAAATGGGGCTTTGTTTGGTTAGTAGAAGTGGGTTATGAAGGCTTGCTTCCCCAAACTGGCACAGAATCATGAAACTATGAATCACACTTTGCAAGATGGGTCCTTCTTTCTAGAGAGTACTATATTCTATTATTCACACTTCTTTAAAGCAGGAGTAAATTATGTATGTGTGGATATGTGGCACTAGATATATTAAACTGCTTATTAAATTTTATTTCCATTTAGTTATCTTTCTCCTATTATGTGTTTATGGCAATATGTATTGACATTTAGAGTTGTTGGAATCACTGAAAATACAATCTTTTAAAAATTTCAGACATGTTAACATATGATGCAAGGGGATAGAGTTAAATTGAAAAGAGTATTGATTTTTTTCCAATAATAAAAGTAGTAATTTTCCCTAGAAGATTTGGTCAATATAAACAATGTTTAGAAAAAAATAGAAATGATTTTTCACGTCACCAACCAGATATGACTACTGTTATTTGGCATATTGATAAAGTAATATAAAAGTAAGCTTTATATATGTTGCTACACAGGTGAAGAAATAAATGTTTGATATTTAATGCCATTCATTGTAGGGAAACGAAGGTACATAATAGCATTATATTCTAGCATTTCTTAGAAGAATAACAAAACAATTATATTTATTAAGATACATTTTTTGAGAAAACAAGAAGCAGGTGTCTGGCCAGGATTACTTTAAAAGTATACAATGAAAGCCTGGTTTCATTTACTAATCAGGATTATGGATCCACAATCTTGAAGTCATGGTAAAAACATGTTAAATGGTGGCCCCTTCCTCTAGTCCCAACAGGGATCCTGTTCCAGTGACTAATCATTTGTTTTAACTCTTGCTTAAAAACAGCTAGAAAATAACCATGTAGAATAAAATCTAAAAGTATTATGTAGCAGACTGTATTTTCAAAAAATGGTTGCAAAATAACTCCCATCCTACTTTCCCAGTAAGAAGTAGAGTTCAATTCTCTCCCTCACCTTGAATTTGGGTGGTATTAAGATTGCTTCCACAAATAGTTTGCAGTTGAGATGACTTTGCATAACTTCAGATACTAGCTCAGAACAGGCCATAAGTCTCTGTCTGGTTCTTTTGCAGAACAGGCCATAAGTCTCTGTCTGGTTCTTTTGGGATGCTTGCTCTGGAGGAAGTCAGATTATGTAAACTAACCAACTGCCCTGAGACTTCTGTGCTGTGAGAAAGCCCAAATTAATCCACATGGAAAGACCACATAAAGAAGCATTGACTCTGCATGGACAGAGAGTTGTCTGTAGCTGTTATCAGTTGACCCAGCTCCTATTGTTCCAGCTCTTCCTGCTGTGTGACTACAGATGAGCCACTCTCAGCTAGAACCATAAGCTGAGCCCTCTCTGAATTCCTGACCTACAGAAATCATGAATGATAATAAGATAATTAATGTTATTTTAAGTTATTAAATGTTGGTGTGATTCATCATGCAGCACTAGATAACTGGAACAGAATTTGGTGCAGAAATGGAATGCTGACATAACAAAAACCTACTGCTGTGCTCTTGGGCTTTGGACTGGGCAGTGGACAGAATACTTTAGGAAGAAGAGACTATTTGTGAAATTCCAAAGTACCTAGGGCATTAGAAGAGTCAAGTCAGGGAAAGGTCTAAGTAGTCTCCCTATTCAGTATGTAGAATTTCATTCAGTATGGCATCACTGCCCTCAGTTGTGCCTGAGAAGTCCTAGTCCAAAGTTCCAATAGGAACTAGAGAAGTTCAACTTCTCTAGTCTTTTGCTGTGGTGATAGAGGGCATCTAAGAATTTAACTGCTTCTTTTATAGACTGATAACCAATGCTTCTATTTCCAGTCCCACCAGCACCCCAGTGTTAGGGGTATCTGGTAGACCCAACTCTTGAGCATTTTCCTGGTTCTTCAGGTGTGTATCTTGCCTTTTTTGTGCATGCATTTAGTTTTCTCTCGTCTTCTAAGTCAGTCTTTATAAATTTATGTGATTTCCACCTTCCAAAATTTAGTTGACATCTCTCTTTTCTATTTCACTCTCTCCTATTCTCTTTGTTCTGTGAGTTTATAAGGTAAATCCTTTCAATGCAATTTTAATGTGTTCTTAGTAGGGAGCAGAGATTAATGAATGAGTTATATTCTTCTTTTGTTTATTATTTTTTTATTGTGAAATGTAACAAATGTATATAAAAGTGCAAGAAAATATATATAGCTCACTGATTTTCACAAAGTAACCAGCCAGGTTAAGAAATAGAACATTGCCAGTCCACCAGAATTCCCATTTCCTGCTTGAAATACTCATGCCATAAGAATCTTCATCCCATCACAATAAGTATAATTTCAGTGTACTCCAAATATCCTGAATCTTACTCTATGGTCTCCTGAGTGTGTCACTTGATAAATAATCCAAATTAATCCACTTTCTCTGTATTTTTCTGCTATCTATTAAATGGAAAAAATATTCAATGTTGATGCGGAAGAATGTATAACATCTTACTAAGTAAGCTTCACCTCAGCTCGTAAGTATAATGCTTCGTTAAGAAACATTTGTGTGCAGGCACAACCTGAATTTATCTAAAAGAAACTTTATCTGACACAGAACATTGTTCTTCCTTTGAGATATTCATTCTGTAGGGCTAATTTAATTTTCCAATATGATTTCTTCTTCTGTGATTTTAGAAGGTCCTGGGGAAACACTGAAGTTAGACTGTGACGTAGAGTCAGTATAAAATAAATTGAAAAGTAACATATCCTCGTAATATCATTTATTCTCCACTTACTAAAAGCACAACACCCTTCCTGTACAAAGGCCACAGTTTTCTGTGAACCAGAAAAACTATAAATTTTACCAGCTGGTTTTAAGTGAGAACAAATATCAAGAAATTCCTCCTGTGGGCTCTGTAAATGCTGAGATAGTAGACTGACACATGAACTATAATAAGTGTAGTTATTCATGCTTGTTTCCCCTCTCAAACATGTACTAATGATTTGTTATTCTATTCCATTTATAAATAGCCATGAAGCAGAGTCTCACTAAGTGAGAGGCCTGCTATTTTTTTCTTATGTAAAGTGTCAAGTAAGTTGAATATTTTTAGGCACATAAATCTTTGTTTGGCACCTAAGCAGAAAACATGGTAATGATTTAGCATATGAAAGGTATATTGGTTATCAAATTTTGTCCACAATTAGTTTCTTTTTTCTCTTTCCAGATTTACATTGAAACAGATATCCTTTTTGGAATTTTACTCTCTATTTGTAACCTAAAGAAAAAGATGGGAAAAATAAATAAGAACACTCAATCTTTCTTTCCTTGTGTAACATTGGGAAATTTATGCAATGGATGAAGTATTCTTCTGCCTGAGAAATAGGATGCTGAATGAAATCTCCAAAATCTTCTAGTTTCAGTACTAGTTGGGTCATATTCAATCTCCAGCAGTTTAGTGTTACCTTTTTCTTATTTAGAAGTCTTAGATTAGCTACTGAAATGAAACACTCAAAATCTAATTTCAGAGAAAACAATTTGCATACATATTATATTGCAGATTTTTTAACCTGGTTTACCATTAGAATTCCCTAGGGAGTTAATTGAATAGATTCCTAGGTTCTGCTCCCAGAGAAAGCCATTTTTGATAAAGCCTTTGGTTTCTGCTCCTGTAACAGTGTGGGGAAAGGGACCTTTCACTGTAGCTTCCCAAACTCTGAAGTTCACACGCCATTTTCATTACATTGCTTCCCTAGTCCATAGAGTAGTGATTTTTAGGTACTAGCATTCTCTCGAGGAAGGAATTGGGATAGACAGTTTGGGAGCATGAGGCTCCATGAGAGAGAGGGCAGGCTGGAGGGTGGAGGCCATTGGAGTCTTTGATATCAGATATCTTAGCAGCCTCTGGGCAGCTAAGAGAATAGGAAAAGGAATTCGGAAAGAGTGAAGGGCACCTATGAAGAAGCTATGTCTGCTTTCTAACTCTTTGCTTACTAAGTACACATATGTGTAGTCACTTATGCCTCACCTCAGCCAGCTATGTGAGAGGTTCTGCCCAAACAGCTGGAGGCAACTCCAATCATCCATCAGTGTGGCAGCTCAGTATTCTCCTGAGGTCTGATCTGTGGGATTTAGGTTAACTACAAGCCCACTGGGTTAATTCATGACCCCCCAAAACACTTGAAAATATGGAGCTGAGGAAAGCACACCTGGAATGGGAATCAGGAGATGAAAGTTCTAGTTCTAGTTCTGTCATTTATTAGCAAAGTGACTTCCTTAATGGCCCTGGACATTAGGTTTTTTTGTTTACTCATGGAAGGTTGCACTAGATAATCTCTTGGGTCCCATTTAGCTCCCAATATATTATTGGGAAAGGGCTGAGGCTGAGGCAAGAAGCTGGTTTCTGATTAAGTATAGAACTGCTATTGTGAAGCACATGTTGCCCAAACCCTTTTATGAGATTCTTTCTCTTTGGAAGAAATCAATGTTTTTGATAAGACTGGCAATATTGTTTATTTCTTTTTATTAAATACTGCCACTCCTGTTTTTACACACTGTAGATTAGTCTTTTTATGCTGCAAATTTAAAATTAAGAGACTATGATTTGGAAACATGAGCTGCAAACTCATCACTGAATTCTTACCCATTCGAATAAGGGTTGAAAATTCTCTTGGAGGATTTAGCAATTTCCTGATCGAGTCTTAAGATTTTTGTTTTAGTCCATTTTCTTTTAATATTATAGTTATTAATACTATCAATATTCTTAGGGATAGATTTGTAAATAAAATATTACATTTATATTCAGGAATAACTAATAGCTCAAACTGCTCTAAATAAACTGATCCGCCACTCAAAATGTGCTTCATTTTATGTTTCCTACTATTTTAAAAGATATCTTTGTAATCACCTCTAATTCTTTTTTCTTCTGCACCATCTACACTAATGGCCAATTTACTTGGTTCTATCTCTGAAGTGTTGTTTTATCAACCTTACTCCCACTGACAGTACTTCTTGCCTACCATTACAAAAGCCTTCTCTCTATTTTCAATCATTATCCACACCAATTTGTCCTCCACTGTCACTAGAATAATCTCTCTAATACACCATTCTGATATGTCCCTCCCTTGTCTAAAAACCATTAACATCTTGGCATTATTTATAGAACGAAATCCAAATTTTCTAGTAAAATTTTAAAATTTTTGTTGTTTGGACATGTGAAATGTTCGTACACTTATTCGATCCCCCTACTTTTGCTTATGCTGTTCCTGTAACCTTAAATGTTGTCTCCCCATCCCCACTTCTGTCTGGCAAAGTTCTACTTGTCCTTCAAGGTCAAGCCCCAAAGTGTCCTCTATCATGAATCCTTACCTGATTATTTTACATCCATATAAATGCTCCTTCATCTGAACTCCTATCACAGATCTTATGACTTTAATATTATGCTATGTGTTATTACCTTCATTCCTATCTTTCCTTCAACATTAAGTGTTCTTAATAAGCTTCAGGTGGTCTTCGACCCCTGAAATTGATATAAATTTTACATGTATTTGTGTATTTCTGGTAAAAGCAGCTATATCTTTTATCGAATTTTTAGAAGATTCAGTAACTCTAAATGGTTGATAACCATACTAATACCATATTATAATTCTTGAATGAAAAAAGATGTACTTTGTCAATTGAAATTTTGCTACAATGCCTTCAACACAATGAATTAAAAGCAATTTCTCAATAAATCAACTGAATAAAGTAAATAATTGAATACTGCATTTAAAAACAGTTTAATTGGAGAATTCTCTAAATTTGTGTTCAAACTCATGTATTGGATTGTTGTTAAAACTTGTCCATGTTTTTAAATACACATGATAAGGAGGTTTGATATATTTATGATAATTTTTTTTTTTTTGGCTAAGATACTGTGGAATCTAAACTTAACTGGGATTTATCTGGTATATTGAGATCTGATTAGAAATTCCTTCAAGTGTCTTGAATTACCCTTATGGCTCCTGAATCAGGAGATAGCCTGTATTAAACCTCAAGCGGGGACCTGAGATCTGAGGCATATTCAAATCTGTCCCAGTGACTGTGGCGCAGCATGGTCTGAAACTAGTCTTGGCCCTCCACCTTCCCTTGCACTCATTCAATCACATCCTGTTAATTTACATTCTGACACTGTTTCTCACAGGCAAACACATGAGGAGGCCCCCTCACCAGATGTGAGCACCCTCACCCTAGGCAGCAGCTTCTCCTATACCTCTCCCAACTGCATTTCCCAGTGGAGTTACGAGGATAACCAGGCCCGAGGAACCGATGTGGAAGCAAGACAGGGCTGGCAGTTTATCTGTTGGTTGGTCTGCTTTTCCTTGTCTTTGAAATTAAGGGGTGGGAATTATTTGCAGATTTAGGGAGAGTTTGCCAAGCACAACAGAAAGTGATTACAGATGAGGGAGAAATTGCTGGCAGCCCGAGAGAGGGGTTCCACATACTCTCACTTGTAGTTTCTATAAATAGAGAGGGCTGTCTCTGGTATTCAGTGAGCGTAATTGATTACAGAGATGATAACTCTGCTGAAAAACACTTTCTCTATTTTGTAGACTATTGCTTAATTTGCAATATTTACCTATAACGAACTAGAGTAAATCTAAGGGTTTATAGTCTGTTTAGAAATGAAATGCATATACTTGACAGGATGGTATTTGGGATTTGTGGTTGTTCATATACATATATATATACATATACTCATAAAATCTCATTTAATCTTGACAATAATTTTGTGAAGTAGGTAGGGTCAATATTATTAGCACCACTTGTTTAAAAGAAAATTGAAGCTCAGCAAAGTATTAATAAAACAACCCAACCGAGAAATCAGAGCTAAAATTGAAATCCCCAGTCCCGTGCCCTTTCAATTACATCATATTATACAACAGTAATAACTACTCCCAACTCAGTTATAGTAGTTTGTAACCTGTTGGTAATTTTGGGGGGAGAAAATTTCTTCTACGAATAGCACAGACATTTTACACTCTGGGATCAGAAATACTTGTATGTCTTTTGATAATATGCATATAAATACTATATAGTACGTATAAATACTATAAAGTACTCCAATTTAGAAATAATAAAAAATAAAAGGCACATGCCTCTACAATGAATGCTGTTATTATTTTGAGTGAAGCAGGCAAGCAACAAGAACTTACCTACCAGAGATTTTTGTGTAAAAGGTTTGGGAGTATTTTTCAAATCTTTCAAGGTAATTCTGAAGTGTGACTAGTGTTGACAATCAGTGATGGAGAAGGCAAAGTGGAAGCAACAGGGCAGGATGCCAAGGGCCTGGACCATAGTAGTGACAGGGAAATGGAGAGGCATTTCCAAGAAATATTTAAAAAGAATAGTGGTCAGTAAAGGAAAAAAACGGAGAAGGAGAAGTCTATGTTGACTTTACAATTTCCAATCTGCTAACAGAAGTAACTAAACTTGGCAGTAAACTGTTTTGGTGGAATGGGAGTAGGATAGAAAGACATTAATAAGCCTGATTTTGGACATAAGATGGTAATAGAGATACAGTTAGCAATACGAGAGTACAGTTTTCCCTGAGTGATTTGTTTTAAACCTTCTTTTGTTAGATCCACAATTACAATATTGACATTTTTCCCAAATTAATATTGACGGATAGACATTTGTAAATGTTCACTTAGGTCTGTCAAGTACTCTAAATATTAGCAAATACTATTCTATTACCCCTTCCAAGGATGGATTTAAACTCAGTAGATCTGAGGAGAGTGGAGGCAACTTGAATGGTTTCTTGCCTAGAAAATACCATCACCGGGCACCTGTTCACATTTCCACCCTGAAGAATGGTCAGATTCTTAGAACATAATTATACTGGCCTTTGGTATAGGTAGGGCAGATACTATTTATACATGTATAATGGCCTCATGATGGGACTTGTATTATTTTTGTTCTTTTTGGGGGGATACAGGGTTAAGTTTGGCCTGGGTGGGATCCTATGTGTGTATTTTGTGGTTACAGACAAAACAGTATGAGGCGTTTCCTTTTGTTCAGTTTCCAGGGTATTTCTGGGAAATCAGACCATGAAATTTGCCCCAGGAAATTGTTTCTTTGTGGCCAAGACCAGTGTTTACACATTCTCATTGAGGGAATCTTTAATAAGCTGTTCCATTTGCACACATAATTGCCCAAAAAAGGTATTTTTACCCTCTTTTATAAAATCTTGGCATTACAGGAATGTATTAAAACAGTGGCTCTATTGTGAGAGGTTATCCAGAGCTGAAGGTTTGAGGTTCCTTTTTAAGAATGCTGTACATGAAAGCATCTAAAATGACTTAATCCTGTAGATTTCATGTCTTTCCCTTATTGGAGGGATGGTCCCTTTTTATATTTGGAAGAAAAAAAGTAACAAAATGTTTCAAAACTTTCCAGTGTTTTTTTTTATCTCAAAACAATTTATGAATAAAGTACAGGAGATAATTTTGCTTCATTTTACCAATGAAGAAGCCATGGCTTTGACCTGAAAAGGTCAAAAAACATTCTCAAGGCTTCACATAGTTTTAAAACCAATTTTGAAAAGGTCTAATGACATTTCGACAGATTTGGAATTAATGAACATATTTGTGAATGATATGGTAGAAAACAATCTACCCCTTCTTTGTGTTTGAAGCAGGAATATGACATTATCCAGTGAAGTGAGAAGTGTTGAATCGCCTGGCTACAATGACTTTCTTTTTGTTTTTTTCTTTGCCTCCACTAATTGTTTTACAATACAACTGCTTTTCTTCTGTATATGATTTTAAGGCCTTTTGTAATATTCGCTTGAGAACTTCCAAATAATGTGGTAATATACCATAGGATGACAGGAAGAAGGTAAGGATGAGACAGACACTTAGACCTTTTCTCATTGGAGGTTGTTTCATGGAAGGAGTATGGCATTGGGGGAAGAATGGAGAAGATACTAAGATATTAGACCAACATTCAACAATATAATGTTGGGAAAGTTTCCTCTTCCATGTCAGACTTGGACTGGGACATTTTCTCTCCTCCTTGGTCTGGTAGGAACTATGTGGTCCATAAAATCTACTAATTTTCTGTCCCCCTGAAGTTACTTCAGACTCTAAATACCCATGGCTACTGGGGAGGATGGGTTGTGTTAAGAAATAACATGCATGATTATATATTTATCATCATAATTAATGATAATTATGCTTACAGCATTTTTTCTCATTGCATTTTTTTTGTTGTCAGTTCAGTGATGGCTCAGAGTTGTGGTTTATATAATTTTCTTCTTTTTCACTGCCTTCTGCAGTGAGGATGTGAATTATATGTTAAGGTGTGTTTACCTGGCACCTGAAGACTGGGTGTGTTATAGTATACCACCAACCCATATTTCTAGATTTCCTGATAGAAATTAACTTTATCCAATATTTCTCTTCTTCACTGTTGAGTGAAATTAAAGATTAACAAGCTCTTCCTTCCTTCTAATTGACATAATTAAACATCACTTTAGTATATCGGAGACAAGTGGAGATTTCCATTCTGCTGATGATCTATTACTAAGAATTCTTTCCCTATGCTGTGCTGCGAGCCAGGGCACATTGTCCACTGACCGTCCCTTGATTTTTACTCATTTTGAGATCTCCTTCCTTCCTTCTTGTCTTCATTAGTTATTAATTGGGCATGGTCTGGGCATCTAAACTGTTTGAGAACACAACTCAAAACATATATAATATATTCTGTTTACTTTATAGACAAAAAGATTAAAAAGGAAAAGATAAAACTAAATATAAGTTTTAATAACTTTCTCTTATATATGTAAAACACAAGGGTAATAGAATCCAAGGCATAGTCTTTGGTATTTCACTGAATTCCATAAAAAGCCTGGGTTATGTTGCACACTGTGGCTAATAAAAATATTACCCATAGTAGGCCCCCCAACTTACTGATATAATTTCCATCGAGCTCATGGCAGTTTTATGTATGCATTTATAATGGGAGACTCTTAAATACTACTACTGTTCTATATCTAAGGGGCTAAAGTAATTCCAGGAAAGACTTTTTAATCTTCTTGTGTTTAAAAAACATAAAACGAGGTGATGACTGGCAAATGAGAGCAAGGCTGTTTAATATTAAGATTATGACGTAAAATGACAAAAGCCCAAGCATTCCAAGTCCTAGTGGCTAGGTATCTTCTCCTTGCTCACATCTGAGTATAATGATGTATTGTAAACCTTAGTTGAGGTACAAAAGGTTTATTAGATTTTGGAGTCCCATCTGCTACCCATGCTAAAGAAATCACTGAACTAATACTGCCTGCTCTTTTCCTTGGTTTCTTGCCACCTTAATTATAGTTCATCTGGACTATGTGTGTACTTGCTGCATTTAGTATAACATTTTCCAGGACTGTAAGAAAGCAGAGTGAAAGCTCAGGTAAGGGAATTGAAGCAGAATCTGCAGTTACAGCTTGGGGGGAAAGTGTCATCTGGTGAGTCGCCCAAGGAATCAGACCAACAGCACAAGCTACCCAGAAATCATACTGCCTCAATGGCAACTATTGGCAAATTTTTCATGGAGCTTTTCAGTTCAATCTTGGTCCTGGTTTTTATTTTTGAATATTTGTGAGTGTGGGTATATGTGCTTTTTTTTGAGATTGTTTTGTCAGAATGTATTTCTTTTCGAACAGTAGAAATTAGAGATGAACCATCTTACATTTCATTTTTATTTACCTAACCTTTTTTAGATCAGTGGTCAGTCCTGTTTTCTGCTGGTTACGTCTTATGGAAGATCTCTTCATGCACAGAGTGACATGAGTGTACTAGGCACCTAGGTCTGTGGCCTAGATTAGACAGACTCTGGGTGATATGCATCTCCCTGTGAGTTAGGGTAACTTAATTTCTTTCTCTAAGGTTACTATACCACAAACAAAAATTGCTGCTCTAAGAATATGCCAAGTGGCTTCAGAAAAGGTAACAAATATTTAAATTCTGGAAGTCCAAGGAAGATTTTGCAAGTGTCTTTCTTTCTCTGTTTGTTTATAAATGCTTTCACTGTGTGTCCAGGGTGACTTTTCCTTACTCGATGCAACTAGGACTATTGAGAACCTTTAGACAATCTTTTGTTTAAAACAAAACTTTCTTGTTACATTAACTGACCTCTCCCTTCCCTCCCATAGTATCAAATACATCCTTTCATTTTGGGTCTGATTTAATGTTTTGCAAATCTTGGTTTCTTTAGGGACAAATCTTGGTTTCTTTAAATAGTATGTAGTTGACAAATGTGAACCAGCTACTTGCAATGAATAGAGGTGAGAATACATTCTCTCTGCTTAGTGTTGGTAGGCCTTTCATTATTTTTACAGCTAAAATTGTTTGGTTAGTACATTTATTTATTTTAAGAACCATTTTTCCTCAAAAAATTAAGAAATCGAGTTTGAATTTAAAATTCGTCAGTATTAATTGGATTTCTTATAAGAGCCCACAGTAGACAACGGCCCTGGTCTGCATTTGGTTTTTGAGAGTGCTGTTTTTATGTGCTAGTCAAAGAATTAAAATGATGCAATGGAAGTAAATTAGTAGTTCCCTGACTGTCAGATCATAAGAAACACCTGGGCCTCATTCTCTGGAACTCTGGATTGGGGAAAGGGTGAAGCTGGGAATTTATACTCTGATTTCCCCAGGTGATTCTGAGAAGCAAGCCAGTTTAGGAACTACTAGAGAGATGATAAGTTCCCCCCCATCCCCTGGAGTCCTAAAATTCCATGGCTATTCCCTATTATGTTTGTAGAAATTTAGAGCTAGGAAGCATCTTAGAGCACATTTGGACTAAACCCTTCATTAAAAACAAATATTTTTAGACTTACATGAGATTTGGAAAATGGATATAAAAATAAAGAAGAAAATAAAAATTGTTACTTCCTACTCTTATTACCTAGACATAACTATACTTATGTTTTGGTAATTTTCCTTCCTTTCTCTTAAAAATATATATCTTAAAAATGGTAGCACACTGTACATATGTGTACATACACATATATGTGTTTATAAACTATTTTCATGTAATGTATAGGAACATTTTCCATATCATTAGATATTTTTTAAGGTTACTGAATCAATGGTTTGGCTTTAACATGCTATCCTAGTGAGTTCCCAATTGTTAGTCATTTAGGTTATTTTCCCTTTTTCCCCTCCTCTAAATGATGGTGAAATTAATATCCTGATTGAAAATTCTTTGTGCACACCATTGATTATTTCCTTAAGATAAATTCTTAACAGAAGATGAATTTCTGGAAGTATAGCAAGATGGTTAGGAGCATGGGCTTTGAGCCATACACCTTGGGTTTATATGTAGGTTTTACCAACTATTAGTTGTGTAAACTTAGGCAAACTTTAGTGCCTTGGTTTCTTCATATGTAAAATGGGGTTAATTTTAGTACCTATCTCATGGGATTGTTGTAAGGATTAAATGAGCTAATATACACAAAGCACTTAGAATAATTAGGAGACAGAATAAGCTTTAAATGTTGGCCATTATTATTCTGGCACTAAAGCAATGTACAGAACCCAGAAATGAAACCATCTGCATATTGTCATCTAATCTTTGACAAAGCAGACAAAAAATACACCAGGAAAAAGAATTTCTTTTCAATAAATGGTGCTGGGAAAACGAGATAACTACATGCAGCAGATTGAAAGTGGAAGCCCACCTCTTACCTCTTACAAAAATCAATTCACAATGGATAATGGACTTAAACCTAAGGCATGAAACCTTAAGAATCCTAGAAGAAAATGTAGGGAAGACTCTTTCAGACATTGGCCTAGACAAAGAATTTATGAAGAAGACCCCCCAAAGCAATCACAGAAGCAACAAAAATAAATAAATGGGAGTTGATCAAATTAAAAAGCTTCTGCACAGCCAAGAAAACTATCATTAGAGTGAATAGACAGCCTACAAAATGGGAGAAAATATTTGCTTTCCACATATCCGATAAACGGCTGATAACAAGAATCTATGTAGAACTCAAAAAAATCAACAAGAAAAAATCAAACAACCCCATCAATAAATGGGCAAAAGACATGAACAGAAACTTTTCAAAAGAAGATAGAATAATGGCCAGCAAACATATAAAAAAATGCTCAACATCTCTAATCATTAGGGAAATGCAAATCAAAACCACAATGAGATATCACTAACCCCAGCAAGAATGACCTTTATCAAAAAATCCCAAAATGACAAATGTTGGCAAGGATGTGGAGAGACAGGAACCCTCTTACACTGTTGGTGGGACTGAAAATTAGTACAACCTCTGTGGAAAAGAATTTGGAGATACCTCAAAGAGCTAAAAATAGAAATACCATTTGATCCAGCAATAGCACTATCAGGCATCTACCCAAAGGAACTAAAGACATTCTATAATAAAGACATCTGCACGCGAATATTTATGGCAGCACAATTCACTATTGCAAGGATGTGGAAACAACCCAAGTGCCTGTCAATCCATGAGTGGATTAATAAAATATGGTATATGTATACAATGGAATACTACTTAATTACAAAAAAACAGCAGTGATCTAGCACCTCTTATATTATCCTGGATAGAGCTTGAGCCCATCCTCCAAAGTGAGGTATCACAAGAATGGAAGAAGAAGCTCCACAACCATCAAATTGGCAAGCACTAACTGATCAACACTAAGGTGCTCACATGGTAGTAATATTCACTAGGGGTTGCGGGGGTGGTGGTGGGCAAACTCACAACTAATCGATGCAGTGAGCATTGTATGGGGGAAGGGCATGCCTCTAATCCTGGCTTGGGTGAGGCAAAGTCATAACATGTAACCAAAATGTTTGTACCCCCATAATATCCTGAAATAAAAAAAAATAAAATGAAAAATTAAAAAAAATAATGTGAATTTTCCCTCCAGACAAGCTATAGCATCAATCTTCCTACCAGAAATGTTAAGAGTCCATTTCCCTACACCGTTACCAACACTGCCAACCCTTTTTCATTTTAAAAGGAAGAAAGCGAGGTACAGTGAAATGAAGTCCCTTGGCACAGGTCTCCAGGCATTAACAGATTTGGGACTAGAATACAGAAACATAACTCCAAAAACTTGTCTTTAATACAGTTTCATATTAAGAATGTTACACATTTGTATATTTTAATGCACCTGTTTTGCAGGACTGATTGGACTTAAGACTTTTTTTTACCCTCTACATACAATGTAACTAAGGCAGCAATGGACCAATAAAGGAGTCATTCTCCAATGTCCTATGTGGTTAATTGATTGTAACTTATACATTTTTACCCTCAGAAACAGAAAGTGGTTTTTATAAATATTTATAGGAAAAAAACTGCCTGAAAATGTAAAACATTCACTTAAACTTTATTGTTCTGTGAAAGTGAAATAAAAGTGGGTCTTATCAATGGGTCACTAGAGGGCACTGTGACTTCAAGTTTTCAAGTTGTATCGTCCGGAAAAGAAATTCTGCTCCAAAGGGTATTTTGTATTTTAGTGAGATTTTTGTCTCTAAGACCCTGAAAAGTATAGTCAGATATGAAGAGTCTGAGAAGTGCATAGAGACTAATTGTGTATGAGCTTATCAGGACGTTACACTTTTTGGTTACAGAAAAATCCAAATTTTAGGAGCTGTTAAAATATGAAAATGGTATGTTTTGATCCACCTTCCTTTAAGTACAAGACAGTATTCTGAACTTGTAGTTTCTCATTGTTTTTACCCTCTGGAATATTTTATTTTACAGTGTACCTGTGAGCATGACTTGAGTCAACACATGCCATTAACTAATATTTATGATATACACATTTACATTATTGTGATTTTAAAGCACTGTTAATCATTACATAACCATTTGCCCCCTAAAAGTGACCTGTGCCTTTAGTAGGTATTTTAGAATTTACCTGAAATTGCTTCAATGACATCCTTATTTTTACTCCTTTAAATATGGTGCTAAAGAGAAAGCTCTTCTTGCCTCCAGATTTCCCACTTGACTGCTAAGCCTGAAATCACGTTAGCAAAACGGGTTAGCAGGATTTATCTTTCAAAATAATGTTCCTGAAGGACTACATACTGAGTAGTGTACCAACTAGCATCCTTATTACCAATTTAAACTACGATTTCCATTTACACAACATAAAAACCCAAGAACATCTGAAGTGTTGTTGGTTTTAATTTGAGAAATTTGCAAATGATTTACCAAATTTTCTCTTTTATATATTTGTCATTTTTAATAGGTTGTTGAGAAAAAAAATCCGCAAATCATTAAGTTTGAGTTTGTTCTGGCCTTTTTAAGTGGAGCTGGTTTAAATGAGGAGGAGTCTTGTAAAGTTTTTAACAACCAGATGCTGGGTTCTTTCCTTAAAAAAAAAAAAAATAAATAAAATAAAATAAAAAGACAGACTCTTAATTTCTACTACTACTCCTATCTAGAAGCTAATCTATCAAAAATTACTGGAATCCCAGCTACTCCAGAGGCGGAGGTGGGAGGTGGGAGGATCGCTTGAGCTCAGGAGTTCAGGTCCAGCCTAGGCAACATGGCAAGACCTCATCTCTTAAGAAAAAAGTAACAGTTGTCCAGATAGATTGATTTCCTTAATTACTAACCAAGCTCTGCTTCCTCAACAGTTCAACTGCCCTATGTCCTCCCCATCCCTCTCAGCCCCTGAATTTATAGTTTATGTCAGCTAGATTCTTTAATTCCCTCTCTCCTCCTCCTTCTTTCTTTTTTTCAATAATTAGTCTAACAGGCCACAGGGCTCGTATCTGCAATTGTATATACATTTAAAAAAAATTTTAGAGGGACATTTTCTAAAAATAGCCAAATCTTGCAATATAACGTCTTTCTGTACATACTAAATACCTTGGGTTCAAATCATGTTTCTGTATATGAAGGGTTCATTCCTTTCACCGTAAGGCAGAATATTTTTAATATTCCCTCAATATCAGTATTATAGTATGCTTTATAGAAAGTGAAATTAAAGGCGGGTTTGTGTGTGTACTTCGTCTCCTGGACTGGGGTAGCACTTGAGACTGCCGGTGGTATTAGTGGCCATTTAGCTTTTAATGGTCCCATGTGCATACGGGACTCACTACTTGAAGTATCAATTCTTTTCCTATTCTGGCACTCCGATCAAATCCCTTTTCGCTCCCTTTCTGCAGAATGGTAATAATAGCTAACATTACTGAATGTCAATATATGAGACAGGCTAAGCACGTCTTATACATTATCGGGTCTACACAGGTCTTCATCGTGCGCGGTGGGCAACGTGTTCTCTGGAAATCCAATGGGGAAGATATTTCCAGAAAAGTTATCTTGTGGGCAATAACTGAGAATTACCTGGATGTCAATGACTTTCGGAATTACCTCAGGAATTCCTCCATTACACTCTAAAAGTATTTGGAGAAAGGATTATAGAAGTAGAAAATGTGTGACGGGGTATCTTGAAAATATTAAGCTCCTGTTTTTCCAACCCCCCTGAAATTATTGTTTCCTAGCAGCCATGCCACCATTATGGGTCCCGAGAAGGGGAGAATGACTGCCTCGGGAAGAGGAAGATAGATGTAAAGGAAACCTAAGCAAGGCCAAGAAAACACCAAGTCTGGCCGGGGCTGAGGAAGCGAATGGTCAGACAAACATGGCCGGGTTTCCCGCAGTAGGGCAAACCTTGACGGGTGAGGTGGGTGATAAAAAGCGGAGGAATTTGGGGCCTCACTCCAGGGGAAAATCTGAAGTTGGGGATGGGAAGCAAGAAGCTTAGTCACTGTACCTTGAAGGAACTTGGAGCTGCTGCAGGACTTGCGCGCCGTCGCTCAGGCACGGGTCACGTGGGGCGCCCTGAGAGAAGCGAGGACAGCGATGCTGCGCAGGCGCGCGGTGGAGCAACGCTGCAGAGGTCGGAGGCGGGAAAATTCCGGCACTGTGAGGCGCGCGCAGTGGATCCTGGGGGCTGTGGGGTCAGCTCCTGACTAGCCACCGACCCGACGGATACAGGACATCCCAGGAATCTCCCATTGCAACTTGGGGACCCTGGTTGGGCCCAAAAGCTGGGCGAATTTTGCACAACCCTGGTGGGTTTCTGAGGACAGAGATGAAGACCAGAGATAACGGGCCAACTGCTGTGGAGCAGGCTCAAGAGAGGGGTGCGCCGCATGCCGATCCTCGAAGTCAGTCAGCCGGTATCAAAGTGGCTACTATTACCCGGTAAGTTACTTCTGTAACACTTCCAGGTTGCAACAGGAAGAAAGGGAGTAACCTTAATCGACAGGTTTATTTCCATTCTAACTCCACTGAGTGTGGGAATTGAACTCAGCATTATATTGGCTATAGCTAATTAAGGAGCCACATTTTCATGAAATGTGTACTTCTCAGTTTCACAAGGCACATTTTGTGTTTAAAAAAATACAGAAAAGTAGAATGAAAAAGTTAAAAAAGTTTAATCTAGGGAAAACTCCAAATCCTGTTAATATTTGGTATTTTTTCTTCCAGAAATTACACATTGTATTACAAAATTGGGGTCATGCTGTATATACAATTTCCAGCCCTAATTTTTTTGTACTTCACACTTTATTTTGAGCATTTTCCCAATTCAAATATTCAGTGGCTATAACTTGACTGCACTCTTCACCTTCCTTCTTTCTTTTCTCTAATGTTTCTCCTGGCCCCTTTACTGCCACAACTGTCTCCTTTATACCTCTCCTGGGTGCATCAGGCTTCCTCTTTTTCAGTCATGCTTGTATTTCGGGAAGCTTTTTTGGTAATGCAGCCACCATTAAGTACTCAGAGACTCTGTTACCTTGTATATATTCTGCTCCGTTTGTGAATCAGTGCCTCATTCGTAAATTGAACTGGGATTAGGAAGCAATAGACAGACTGGCCTGTAGTTCCATATTTTGAGAATGTTTTTAAGAACTAAAGTGAGTAAGTCTTGCTGGAAGAAATTTCCAGAGCGACAACAAACTGAGTTCTTCAATTTTGCAGCCAAGTCATAAATAAGTATTCTTGGTAGAAAGAAGAGGGAGAGTGGCTTAGTCAGAGTTAAAACATCATGACCATGGAAAATGTCCACTACTGTAAGAACATGCTCTGCTAATAATCTCTCTGTCTCCAGCTATATACAGAAGCCATGTCCTTTTACAAGTGAAAAGTTTATTCTTACTATATTTTTGAAAAATTTGGATTATTTTTCATATTCTATGTTTAACTTAAGACACTTGCAGCTTTACTCTCTTTGGCTATGACTGGCGTTTATGTCTATAGTTGGTATTTTAAAATTTTGGAGCAATTTTTACTAAGGTAGCTTTATTTTTTGCCTTGACTTTAATCTAGATAAAGAAATGAGTTTAGAATGAACACTAGAATGAGTAGCTAGTTTTAGTGGTAATTATTTAAGAAGAGTTCTACTTATATTTACATTTTAAAATTTAAGGATATCAGGTTTTAGTTTTGATTTGATTATTTAAATAACTAAAGAGTTTATAAGAAGATTTTGAAATTACTTCTTGAAGAATGAATCAGGCAGTAAAAAGGGAAACATACTCTTCCCTTATCCTCCACCTCAAAATACACCTTCCCCAATAACAAACCCAGCAAAACTCAAATTTGTAAATTTGTCTAAAGTTAGAGGGAAATAATTATGGGCTTGAAATCTTAAACAATGACTGTTTATTGGAAATAAATGAAGATGGAAGAATAAACAACTAGAAAGAAAGGTTTATTTTAGAAACATTATTGCCTTTTTACTTCCTGGCAAAGGTAGAGATGCTATTGTGAATTCTATTAGATTCAGTTATAATATGCAAAATTATTCTCAGACTGGGCCCTTCCATAGCAAATTACATTCTGGAGATCATTTTTTAGAGCCACATTACCAGCCTTAGCTAAGGGGAAGAAAATTATTTTACAGCAATTAGGAATTTAGAGTCATGGTACCCAGACTGAGCACTGGATAGAAAGAACTGGAAGAGAATGAATTCAGCTTGGACTGAGAAGACTCTTAGTATAAACAGCCTTGGGCTATGCTCAATTTAAGTATTATATATTAGGAGAAAATCATGTGTATTTTACCTGAATTCAGTACTACACATGATTGCTTAAAGAGTAGATATACTGCCACATCTATCAAACAAGCAGTAACAGCATGCTTGGTATGGGGACTCTCCCATACAAAGGTATGAGCTTCACTTTATGTGGTGGTAGCTGGGTTACAAGAAGAAATTGGAAAAACAGAGAGGCTGCTGTATGTGTAAATAATATTACAGTATGAGATGGAAAAAATAATCCTGCAATATATGGTAAATATAAAGAACCATAAGTTTAAAAAAACCCACAAAAATCATGATAACATAAGAGGGGAAGTTAAGATTAATAGTAACTTCTGTTTTTTTAAAAAACATACTTCTATGCCATTTGATTTCAGTACATATATTTAAAAAGACATGTTTGTATCTAGATTACACAATCCATGTTCTTTGATCCAGAAGAACATTGTATAGCATCTTTGGAGATTTCCTACTAGCTCCTAAGCAAAAAGAATTGTTCTTAAAACTCTGTTGCCTGGAGCTAGACTGTAGCCAGTGCAATTTTTCCACATTAACCTTGCCATTAGGCAGAGCCTACATTAGACATAAGTTTGATGCAAATTGGGAAGAAAAGGAAAAGTAAGGAAGCTTATTCAGTATTGTATAAGTTTTGCCTGAGGAAAAATGTTGCAAATTACTGTTACTATTTAATTATTTTTGCAGTGTGTGGATGGGCGCTCTCTTGGGCATGCGCTCTCGCTGTCTAGCTCGCGCGCTCTCTCACACACACGCACGTACACACACACACTTACTTTATGGAGGGCATTTACTCCATGAACAGACTGAAAGTCCTTCTTTATAGACCAAGCAAGGGTTAGTCAATATACAGTCATTTTCTCTTCATTATTTATTTTGTTATGGTTGAAAAAAATCATATTTGAAAGGAATACTATTTATGGGATATAGTGTTTGAAGAGCCTATGACTATTAAGAATTAATAAAATAGCCATGTAAATAGAAAAATGTCATGAAGCCCTTGAAAGTACTATTTGGTACTCAGCATTTGCATTAGCCAGTATCTCCTTTCTAATTTCTTTTTAATAGGAGAAATATTTCCCTCCGTTCCCTCTTACCTGTCATATATGTCAGTTATATTTATATCCTCTCAGAACTTCTTCATGAAGAAATGTTTTCATGAAAATTCCACTAAGGGGAATGGAAAAGAGAGGCTTCCTCATATCCTTTAGGTTTTATTGTCTTTCTTCTCCCCCTTATAATCTTGGCACATACTATTATGTGAAGGTTATGATAATGTTCAAAAAAAGTCCTGTGATTTGAGATAAATATCATAAGTTACAAATAAGTTTCCTTTGCCAAATAATAAATATGGCAAATAGGAAATAACACTCTGTCTTCTCAGAATGGTTTTTTTGGCTCCTCTCCCGTCTGGTCTTAAAAATGTTGCTATTTCTTATTCTTCCTTTTTTCCTTATCTGTCCTCCATAGCATATATGTGCTTCATTTGATTGGCATCAATCTATATATTAACAGTTTCAAAGAATATCAGAACACTAATGACTCTCACATCTATAGCTGTAGTTTCTGGCTGCCTGCTAAATTCCTGATACACATAAGCAGAAATTTCCTTCCATTTGCCCTATTGACATTTCACACGTTAATTTATTGATTCACTCAATGCATTTTTATTGAGGACCTAATATGTGTCAGGTACTTACCATGTCCCGAACTTGCCATTTTTATTTTCTCTCAATAAGTGAACACTTATCTCCAGGTAACAAAAAGAAAAAGCTGAGACTAATTTTTTCCCTCATTCCCTTGAAGATAATGACAGTAAAAATACTGATCTGACACTGTGATAGGCATTTAACATATTTTGTTAACTCATCAAATCCTCACAACTCTGTGAGTTGAAACTGTTATTATTTTTATTTTAGAATCAAGGGGAAATTTGAGTTGAGAGTTATTTATATTATTTAAGGCCACACAACTAGTAGGTGGGAACTAAGGTCTTGGCTTTTCCCTCTTAGATTTTTCTCTACCCTTTTGTCCTTTTTTTTTTTTTAAAGGAGAGAAATTGTGGCTAAGTTAGATTCTCTGGTTTTTTGTTGTTTCACTTGACAGTCTAATCAGATGACAAAGGAAATGAAAAATAAAATAAGAATTATTACAAACAACCACTTGAAGGCTTAGGTGAGGTGCTACAGATGCTGTCAATTCTACCCAATATCCACCTCATCCTTCTCTGTGCCTCCCTCTCCTCCCTTTCCCCTTCACCTTTTCTCCACTTTCCCTTTTTCTTTTCTAACAGAATACACTTTTGTTTGGAATAGCAGTGTGCTTCCTCCAGAGATGGGTCCATGACTGGTCTAAGCCAATGTGTCTCAATGGAGGCATTTTGGTGTTTTGGGCAGTGCAAGTTTACATTGTAGGGGATTGTTTCTTCACATTTCAGTGTTTTTGGCATTGCTGGCCTCTAGCCACTAAATGCCAGTAGCACCATTGTCATCCTCTCCATCATTGTGATGATCAAAATATGCTTATATATGTAAAAACATTCACTAGAGAATGAATGAAATTATTCTACAACTTGCTATCCTTCAGAGTCTCTCATTCCATTACTCCAACTACCCTTTTTTTTTTGCCTCAGATGAACCTCTGATTCTTTGACCCATCTGCATTCTGTCTACGGGTCACTTCCTGTCTTTACTTTCTACCTTACCCAGTTTAATTCTGTGGTTCATCATTTCAGCTACTCTTTAAGCAGCTACTCGTCCTCACATTTTACATGGCCTGGCAATCTTTTTTTTTTTTTTTTTTTTTTAGTTATACACAGAACTTCTTTAAAAAAATTTTGTATTCTACTTGGACTCCTCTCTTAACGAATAAACATGTATTATGCTTTACAGAGAAAATCTACACTATACTTATCTTTTATTCATTCCCTCCTATTATAATTTTTATTCATTTAGGTATAATCTCTTTACCTGAACTCTGGATGTTATCCCCTACCGTATTCTCAGAAACCTTGCTCAATTAATTATTCCCTCTCTCTTTCTGACACAGTCTATTAGAATTTAAATATGGCAAAAGTTTCTCCCATTTTGTAAGCCAACACTGCTTAAATTTCTCATCCCTTTCTGAGCCCTCTTGGTTTCTTTCCACTCCTTTGCACTCAAACGTCTTGACAGAGTTGCTCACATTTGCTGCCTCCACTGTCACCTCGTATTCCTTTCTTAGCTCACTGAGATTTGACACCTACCTCCATCACTCCACACTAGTTCCTTGGCTTGGATAAAATGTGTCTCTTCAAAGTCACTAGTGACCTTGCTAAAGCCAAGAGGCATGTCTCAGTCATTACATTATTTGACTTCTTTCTAGTATTTGACACTGCTGATTTTGACACACTTATTTTCCTTTGACCTGCATGACAGATGAGGTTTCCTTTTACCTTTCTGGGTATTCTTTCTTATTCATCTTTGCAGGCTTCTCTCCCTCAGGAGTCTCTCGTATAGCCTTCTTTTATTTTCAGTCTATAGTGCTTGTAATAGATCATCTATTCCCATAGCTTAAGATACCAGCCATATGCTGAGTCCTTCTTAACAATCAGGTTTGAACTCAAAATCAGTATATTCACCTGCCTATTAGGTATTTTCACATGGCTATCTTATAGGTGTTTCAAAATAACACATCTTATCATCTCTTCCCCCAAGCTTTCTTATCTTTCATTGTTTCCAGTCTCATTAAATGGCATCATCTAATTATTCAAGGAGAAACTTAGAAATCATCTTTGACTCCTGCCTCTCCCTTGGGTTGCATATCTAAAGATAACCACATCCTATTTGTTCCACCTTGTAAATGTTTCTCTGATCTGCTAACTTCTTTCTATCCCTGTTGCTATTTTTCTGGTTCAACTTGACATCTACCTATCATCTGGATTAATGCAAAAGCCTCTATGTCATTTCCATGCCTTAATCTCTCCCTCTTTCAATCTATTCAGATGCCCATATTATTATATTCTTTTCCTACTTAAAATCCTACTTAAAACACATGACTGAATGAATAAGTGAATGAATGAACTTAATTGATTAAATGTACGGAGTAAGTGGAAGTTTGAGACAAAAAAACCTCCTAGTATACGTGTTTGAGCTCCTGATTGACTGATGTTGCCAGTCACTGGGAAAGAGTATCAGGAGGTAAAGCCATTTCAGGACATCTTCATATCCATGTAGAGATGTCCTGAAAGCAGTTGAATATATAGGACTGGCATAAGTAGCTGGTTTCTCTTCACTCTACGGGAAATTTTTTCTAAATCATGCTTGGATCTCAAAGACAGCAGGAAAGTGGTATACAGTTAAGTATTTCTCATTACATAATTTTAAAATGGGACAACACTAATAAACATTTTCAACTTTAACATCTCTCACTTTTCTGTGTTTTTTTACCACTCTTTCCTTTTTTTCTGTTAGTGTTGCAGACATAGTCAATTCAGTCTTTCTTATTCTGAGGAACATAAAAGAGATCTGATAAAAATAGTTAACTCGTATTAAAGAGTATTAACTTAAAATGTTAAAAACTCCCAGGAATGTTTTCATCATAAAGTAAGACTTAGTAGAAGATAATGCTTACTTGTCAGTAAGGATTTATTTTTTAGTGTGGTGGTAGTGGTAGTGGAGATGGTAGGAATTTTGAGGGAGATGGGGGGGGAAGATCCTTTTTTTGTGTTCCTGATTATACTGGGGAGGTTTCTACCTGCCATTCTGAAATAAAGAGCTTGTCCTGAAAGCCATGTGTGGAGAGAGCACCGTTTATCAAATAACACCTGGTTTGAATCCTTACTCCTCACTTACTAGCTAGGTACCTTTGAATATGTCCCCACCTTTCTGAGCTTTAATTTCCTCATCTATAAAAGGAGGAACATAACTTTCCTCTGTAGTTGTTAAGAGGAACATATGAACAGTTAGCTGCTATATGTAAGACTATTATTATTCTCTGCAGGCACTACATGGAAGTGTCTGATATTGTTGTAATGTTTCCAGTCTTGTTTCCACCATTTGATTTACATTTTGAATATTCCAGAGCCGCAAAAAGTTTATGATATTATAGCGTAACATAATTGTTTAGGGTAGAAATATTACAGATAAGTAAATGCTTAAAGCCTCCTTCCCACTTTTATTTTTTTTTTACATATAAGCGAATAGCATAGGGTACAAACATAATATTCCTATGTTGTTCTTCCTGGAGACACCCAAACTCTTCAGAGAGCTGATTGGTGTCCATCCTTCCCACACAGCTGCAGTTGAACCTGTGCAATCACCTCCAGAGTATTGTCTTGGCTCCAGTCTGTTGGATAATTGCCTATTTGGACAACTTTGCCTTGGATAATTTCCCTTTGTGTAACCATGGGACTCATAAATCCATGCACAGGGGGACAGATTTCAGAAAATGATATTTGGCCATAGATAGTTGCAATTTCAAGACTTTTTCAAAGGGTGATAATGACAGATTTTTACTGGACAATGTAAGTTTTCAAACTTTGAAGGTACATTCTGGGATCCAGATTATTTATGCATCAATGTAGAAAATGCATTGCTGATCCATCAAACTGTTCTAAAATGTTAAGGTCATGAATAAGAATGTTCCACACCCCATAAAATACTTTTCCTGGTGTACAATTTAACCATAAGGGAGTATTATTAAATATGTAGGAGTTCTACTTTGGTATTCAACAGAGATACAGTTTTTGGTACTATAAAATGAGAGAGAAAAAGGCCCATTTCCTTAAAAGTATATTTTCCTTGTAATAGTAAGTGTTTAGAAAGGAATATACAAAGAAAGATTTATTGTTTTTTCTATTCCTTCTTCATCTTTGAATTTTATTATTATTTTTTTGTTTCATCATAAAAATTAGGTTGAACAGCCTGAGTGGTTATCTCATTTGTAAAATCTACAGGGTATAATTATATTCCCCAGAAAGTAATATGTGCTAAACATGGGTGAGGAGACTTCAGAAAGGAGGATACAGCTCTATACTATTCCTAGAAAAAAAGAAACAATATCAAGAGTCATCAGAGGGACTTAGAGATACTTTCTGCAGGATTTTCAGATTTCAGCAAAATTGTTATACCCTAAGTAATAGTACATTTAGTCTTAGCCAAAATGCAACTGGGCAATCTGTTACTTCCCATATGGAAAGCAACTGTTCAAGTAAATGATATAATCATACATTACAACTTTGCTTCTGTCATACATTATAAATTCATTTCTATCCAAAACTGAAACCATTCCATGACTGAGCCAAGTTTAAGGTTGCTGTAACCAGCCTTTCTTGTTGTGGTTACATCCAGCAAAAAAGTGAATTCTCTTGTATATTTGTCTTATCTGGCTTCTTGGAAATAGGAATTTTGCCTGGACCTGTTAGTAGATGTCACATGTATCCTGATTTAGAGACCAAATCATGAAGGTGTAGTAGAATCTATGCAGCCTGTTTTGAAATGAAGAGCACAATAGAAAAGAGTAATTGTTTTTTGGATTAATTTTTACTTTCTTCTAAATGAGACAAAAAATTAGAAGACAATTTAAATATTAAAATTTGTAAAGAATCTGTAAAACCTCAAAATTATCACACAGACTTTTTTATTTTCTCACAATGATATTCTGAGCACAGTGAGCTTGGCTCATGGTCTCACTGGACTGGTGCTCATGAGGCAGTGCAGAATGTTCCCTGTTTTGTCATGTTGGCAAAGGAAATTACCGCAGTGCCATGATTGTCAGAATGATGCAGCACCTTTGAGGAAAGGGATTACTGCCTTATTATAGATAGGTTGGGGTGAGCTATGCAAAATGTTGAAAGGAACATACTGAATACCATTTTCTGGATCCTTTCAAGAGGCAAAGGGGTAAAGTCTAAAAGAAACAGAAAGCTCCTTAAAAATTGTAGACGTTACTATCAGGAAAACTTTATTAATTTAAGTGAGGCATTTATTTATTTATTTATTTTTTCCATGAAAGAGCATGACTTGTTTTTATTTCAATTGTTTTATTTATAATCATTATAAATAAAATGGTGATAATTATACAAATTTATGGGGTGCAGTGTGATGTTCCAATGCATGTATGTATACATAGTATAATGATCAAATCAGGGTAATTATCATATCCATCACTGTAAACACTGGTAACACTGTTCATGCTTTCTAGTAAATAGAATGGCTGAGATAGGATGATTCCTATGATCTGCCTAGCTCTTTACCAGTGATTTTGTTTCCTTTTACTCAGTTTGTGAGGATGTAGTATGAATGTACAATTACCTTCACCCCCCCCCTAAAATTCCAATGTTTAAAATATTCTTAGAACTTTTCAGACTAAAATAATACCTTTAAAAATGTGGACGATGATATTAAAATATAAAAATTAAAAATTTAGATTCATTGCATGAGTGATGTCTAAAGTAAAGTCCTTTTTAAATGGTTTATTATTTTGGAATATACAATGACCCTTATTTGGAATTGCCAAACTATTCACGTTGTGGAAGATTCAGTAACTAAACTCATTATAATGTCTGTCTACCTTTAAAAGTGGTTCATGGAAAAGAAGAAAAAGCTTAGTTTCTTCGCTGAACAATGTGTTATCTTTCTACAAATGTCAGCATTGAGCTATGCAGAAAGCTTAATATGTACTTGAGGAACCCTGAAAAGTTATTACTTTTTACTATTATTAATCAATAATTGTCTTTCTATATCTTACGTTATGTATATTGTGACATTTATAGTATAGAATTGTAGATGGAGAAATGAAGAGTAGCAGCAAAGGATCAATTTAAAAGTGTAAATTACAGCAATAAATAAGGGTAACTTTGTACTGATTAAAAATTTAAGAATAATAAATTATGGGAATTTCAAAGTCAAGCTATTGTAGAACTTTCAGTTAGGCAAGTTTATGCAACGTTTGTATTTTATACCACCACTGACTGTAATTCATTAAGATATCATTATAGATAAACCTCTAGTGGATAAATGACATATAAATTATTATTTGGTAAATAATGGTTTAGAGATTAGTGGTTTCATGCATTGATTTAGTGGACAGATAAGGCACTACAAAGTGATAGAGAATTGTTTGATGATTTTGGAAGTTCCTCAGAAAGTAGATAGATAGGTGTGTTTAAAAGTCATTTAAGCATACTCAAAGACATTTTGGCATCATACTTTAAATTGAGAAGCTACAAGTAGATTTGTTCATGCTAATCAATGTGGAAAACTAGATGTATTCTTGAACGCTTCTTACTTATTTAACCAAAACCCAGCGTCCTGAAAACTGGTGATATGCCCCTTAGCCAAGCTGTACCTTTAGTCTGTGCCTGAGGACTTCCTTCTCTGTGTGTTATTTCTTTGAACTGTCTCTTTCAATTGCCTGTGTGTTAAGACACAAACAAGAAAATACCCATGATATCTATCTTCGAAAACTGTTGCTTTCATTTGTCTAATATTCAGAATACATATTTCTAGATTGATTATTTTGGAGAGGTTAGGACAATGTGAGTTATATATCTTTCTAACACAAAAAAGTCAGTAATAAATTAATAAAGTCCACTTCTCTTATTAGGAAGACTGAGAAACATGTACACAAAGGAAGTTAAGTTTTAATTTTTATTTCAACAAATAAGCAATGCAGAAAACCTTCCAGTGTTTTTCTTTTTCCTCCCTCAGTGTTACATGGCAGTTTGGCACTTCATTTTGAAGTATGTACTTGCTCCTAATTTATGATTTCAGCAACAGAAGTGCACAGAAATCTACCGTCAATAGTAATGTTACTTTCGTGGAGGATAAAGAGTTTTTTTCTAGTGGATAGCAGGAGGTAAAATGATCTCAAATAATTGTGTTAACTCAAGGGGGACCTATTCTCCTCTAATTGAAGGTATTTTCTTAGTTTTGAAGGCAGTTGAAAAGAGTAAACATTAACAAAGGAGTTACTGCATTTCATTATTTTAGGAATTAAATTTAGTTGAAAGCATTTTTCCCCTTAAACAGTATAAAGGAGAAACCACACAAGATTAGCACAAACATAAGACAATTACAGCCATAAATTAGAATTTTCAGAAGCTCTGACTGACTACTGAATGTAGGATTTATTTTGAAGACCTTTTGGTAACCTCAGCTATAATGTTTGCTTCCACAGAAGGCTCAGTGAGTTGGGGAAGGAGTCCACATGGTCCCCTTATGTCATAACCGGCATTTAAAACTGATTTCCAACTTGGGGCTCACACTTTTGTTCCAAACCTGAAACTTTTGGCATCAGAGCTCATGTTCTTATGGCCAATTTGGATTTTTAAGCAAAGAAGCTAATTTTAAAAGTCTCTTGGACAACAAATGACTTAAAAAAATAACATTTTAATGATTTAAATGGAAACAAACCAGAAGTAGCTGGATTAAGTTTCTCTTAAAATATAGATGTTTAGCAATTAAGAGGAAAAAGTGGCTGAAAAAAATGCTCTCTGTTTTTTTCCTTCAAAACCCCAAATAGCTGAACAATTGAGTAGCTCAAAAGACACAAATTGGGACATCTTTGTGGAAAATATTTCTGGCAATGAAAGTACTGCTAATAAAAGAATAAGAGATAATAAACTTTTAACGATGAATTTTTAATATGTGTGGTTTCTAAAGATTAGCTTCAGTGATAAAACTATTTTACTGAAGAGACCTGATTCAGGAATTTTAGGGACAGAGGAAAAAACAGGTAGGTATTTGGGGAAAATGTTTGACAATTAAGGTTTTCTTAGATGGCATACGCTGTCATTGTGTTTCCCAAAGCTTTTAATACCAAACTATTTCTAGGTGTCTACATTTTCTTAGCCACTATAGACTTTGGATGTAAATGGGAGGGAGTGAGAAGAGTAGGCTTTCAAAAAAATGTGGGCTTGATTTAGATGGTGAAAAGTTTCATTACAGAAGGATATGTGTGATAGGGAAAGAAATCTAGATTGGCAGGAAATTTAAGTTAGTGGATAGGCAGAAGTGTGATAAGTGTTTGGGTTTGAGGAGGTTCAGTAAATACTGTCTTTCGTTTCGTTTAATGTTTGGAGTTAACTGAAAAATGAAGTAGGGCAGATGGGAGATCAAAATACCACCTTTATGTTTTGTAAAGCTGTTGTAGATTGTGGTTTAAGTGTAGGTAGGAATAATGGCCTTCCTCAAAACAGACTCCAGAGCAAGGCTGTCTTCCCCACCATGTCTCAGATAGCACAGGACTAGGCAGGCACTTCTCTGCAGGGTCAGAGCCACCCTATACTACTTTCAGATTGAGAAGGTAGTGGGAGGTAGCACTGAGTGTTTGCTTTTTGCAAGCAGCTTGCTTCCAAGAGAAAGAGAAGGGGAAATAAGCCAAACATGCCATTTTATTTTTCTTAAAATTTTCAATCAGTAATTCTGTGTGCTACTTTTGGGGAGGAAGGACTAAAGTTTTGGCAAGAGCCTATGAATGTTACTTTAATGAGACTCCCTTCATATGGAAGGGAACATCAAGAGCAGGAAAGAAGTGTTTTTCTAAAAATTGTTTTATTATTATTGTTTTTTTAGAGGTGGGGTCTTACCATGTTTCTTAGGCTAGTCTTGAACTCCTGGCCTCAGCCTCTCTTAAGTGCCAGGACTACACACGTGTGAGCCACCCCACCCAGGCAGAAGTGGTTTTTTAAAAAATTTTTGTTCTTTTAACCCAGTGGTTATAAAACAGGATTGTTATCTTCCCTAAGGGAAGTGTTTTGTTGTAACAATGATTGCAGAGTACTAATGGTGTTTAGTGGGTGGGAGACAAGGATGTTAAAGATCTTGTTATATACAGAACAGTCCCTCATAAGGACGAATTGTCTCAGTAAAACTCCCTAGAGGCACATTGAACTTAGCCTATTGGGTTATTGGTGAGGAAAAGATCAGCACTCAGTCAAGAACAATCCCGCTGTGCCTTCCTGAGTTATCTCTCTCAGTGCAAACCATTGCTTCATTGTGAATCCTCTGAGCTACTGACAGCACAAAGATTTTACTCCAAGTAGGCTTTGAGATGGGTCAGATTAGCACATTAATTATATAAACTCCAAAAATAATTTCCAAGTCAGAAATGTCACACTATAGTCTAGTTCAATAAAAAACTATTACCTGCCAAGTTGTCCAATGTAGCTTAGAAAGTATAAAATGAAATCAGAAAACTACATTAAGATGTTCCATAACCAAAATATCAAAAAAGATACCCTAAATTTGAAGATAAAAACTGTATTAGTCAGCCTTCTCCAGAAAAACGTTACTAATAAAATACACTCACACACACACACAAACACACACACACACATATACATACATACAGATGGATATATAAGAGGATATTTATTATGGGACTTGGCTCACATGATTATGGAGGCTGAGAAGTCCCATGATATTCTGTCTGAAAGCTGGAAACCCTGGAAAACCAGTGTTGTAATTCAGTTTGAGTCTGAAGGCCTGAGAACCAAGAGCACTGATGTCTCAAAGCAGGAGAAGACTGATGTTCCAGCTTCAGAAAAGAGAATAAATTTGTCTCTCCACAGCTTTTTTGTTCTATTCAGGATCTCAGTGGATTGGATGATATCCATCCACATTGGTGAGACCAGATCTTCTTTACTTAGTCTACTGAATTCAAATGCTAATCTCTTCCAGAAACACCGTCACAAACACAGCCAGAAATAATGTTTTACCAGCTATCTGGCATCCCTTAGCCTGCTGTCTGCTTCATAGATGGAGACTTCTTGTTGCGTCCTCAGATGGCAGAAGGGAAATGGGGCAAATGGCTCCTCATACCTCTGTTGTGAGAGCACCATTCATTGCAGGATTACCATTCATGAGGGCTCTGCTCTCATGACTTCATCGCCTGCTAAAGTTCTCACCTCTTTAATACTATCACATTGGTGATTAAGTTTCAACACATGAATTTTTGGGAGACACATTCAGATCATAGCAGCTACCAAGTTCAAAATGCTCTGCCACTTACTAAAAAGCCCTAGTCATACCAAAGCTTATCCAAGTGTTATTTATTTTCATTTTTTAAATTAATAGACTTTATCTAGAGCAGTTTTAGGTTTACATAAAATTGAGCAGAATGTACAGATCCCAGATAACCTCTCACCTCCCTCCCCCATACCCACCCAGTTTCCCTATTATTAATATTTTGCATTAGTGTAGTACATTTGTTGCAATTGATAAAACCAATGTTGACACATTATTATTAACTGTAATCCTTAGTTTACATTAAGTTTCACTCATAGTGTTGTACATTCTGTGGGTTTTGACACAGGTATAATGACAGTATCCACCAGTGTAGATTAATACAGAATAGTTTCACTGCCCTAAAAATCCCTTGTGCTCTATCTATTCATCCTTCCCTCCCCACAAACTCCAGGCAACCACTGATCCTTTTGCTGTCTCCACAGTTTTTCCTTTTCCATAACGTCTTATACTTGGAATCATATACGGTTATTTTAGCCTGCAAATTTCACCTCCTGGTTGTTTTTCAAGTACGCTACACTTAACACAACAAAGGATATATCATAGTTTGGTGGTATAAAATTAATTTTATATTTTAAACACAATTTAAAAATTAATCCATTTATTTATTGTTAAGTGAAGCTAAAGACCCAGGAAAAGCCGATATTTCAGTTTGAGTTCAAAGCCAGGAAAAAACTGATGCCCCAGCTCAAGGCAGTCTGGCAGGAGGAAATTCTCTTACTTAGCCTTTTTTTTCCCCCCCTGTTACACTAATTGGGTAAGGCCCGCTCACATTGGAGAGGGCAATTTGTTTTACTCAGTCTACTGATTCAAATGTTAATTTCATTAAAAAACACCCTCACAGACATACCCAGAATGTTTGACTAAATATCTGGGCACCCCATGGCCCAATCAAGTTGACACATAAAATTAACCATCACAGACACTGAACAAAACAAACTACTGTTAAAGATAGTGAGTGAATGAGAGAGAGTCCAGTGGGATCTTTTTTCCTTTCCTCAAACGTATTTACTGTTGTGAGCTGCCTAAGAGTAGGACCATCGTAACCAGATTTCCGTTCTCCTGCACACAGAATATCTGCTACAGAGCACATGTGTGGTAAATCTTGGATAAATCAATAAATGGGTGAATAAATAAAAGTAGCTCTTGCACTGCAACATACAAAGGGAGTCGGGTCCTTTTTGAAAGAGTTTCCATGAAGGTCCAGAATTTGGCTGTTTGATTTTGTGTTGGTGGTTTGGTTTGGGGAATTTATTGTCTTAAGAAACTTGGAGAACCCATAAATTTTGTATTTTCAGTGCACTGAAGATCTTAAAAATGAACCAAAGTGGCAGTATGTCATCCTTATTATTAGTGTATAATTAGGGAATTGTGTATAGGATGTGCTAGAGTGGCAATGATGGCATAGTGGGTTAAAGTCATAGTGATTTAAAGACCTTGAAGCATCCCAAAATCAAAAACTATGTAATTTGAAGCCAGGCAGAGCATACCTATTTATTTGTTTCCAAGTTTAGCTGTCAAATTAGTCTTTTCTCCTTCTTCGAAACACAGTTTCCTCATCTGTAAAATAGCAAATAATGTCTTATGAAGAGAGTTGTTGTAAGGATTAAATGAAATAATTTACTTTTAGTGTTTGAGTATATAATACAAGAAAAGCAGGGTAGTATGGGTCTCAATCTGGGTCTAGCTAGGCTCTGGACATGCATAGGAAGCTGATTCAAACAAATTAACAGAAATTTATTTCAGAGACACCAAGGAGTCTCCTTGGAAACGACTTTTTGATCATTTGTGTAAAGTGGAAATCCTAATTTTTCAGTGGTATCTTTTGCTTGGATTTTTCTTCTGGCCGCCCATTGCATATAATGGGTGGAGGGGAAGAGCATGGCAAGGATGTAAAAAGAGAAAGAGCAGTTTCACAGAAATCTCTGTAAAACATTTTAGGTATCAGCAGGACTTAGATCCCATTTTTTTTTATAAACTATTTCTCCTCCTTTACCACAGACCTTTACGTATTGTTAACACCCTAACTCAGTTCTTCTCAACATTTTTGATATCATGGTGAACATAAAAATTGATAATATTTGTACAGAACCCTGGGGAACTAGAATAGGTTCAATGTCATTGCTGTGGTTCTTGATGAAAAATAAGATATAGTCAAGGGTAAGGTTAGTACATGTAGCTTGTGGTGGGAGGTCCTGTACTTTTGCTAGGGATAGAACCAAATTTTGGCCCTAAGTTGTATGATAACCACCTCGAAGTACAAAACAGGATCAGTTACATGGTTCACGGTATTTAGGATATAAAAATAATTCGAGAGTTTTTTTTTTTCTGGTAGTGAGGTCAGAGAAAAACATACCCATGATACTTCATAGGGAAAACATTATAAAATATGGTAAAAACAAATGTCTTCAGAATAATATTTATGATATAGAGATAAGCTTTATAAGGATTTAAATAAAATCCACCAGTATAGTCTGACATTAATTCAAATCACTATTAAAATAAATTCTGCAATGTGTGTGTGATGGAGAGTATCATGTAATAAATTCTGGATACCCAGTTTTACAATGATCTGGCCTAATTTATGCATGACTTTTAAAATAGAGTATTTCTAAACCTTGCCTGCACATTGGAATCACTTTCGGTGCTTTTGAAAACTGTGGATGCCCAGAACCATCTCCCCAAATTCTGATCCTTTTGTTTTGGGTAGGGTCTAGGCATAGACCAAGAATAATGGATGCATGGCATTTTCTTCAGATAATCCTTCCAGTGTTATTTCTTTCTACTGAATTTGTTATAGATACGGTACAACAATAAATTTGAGAATATATTTCCTGAAAGATGCCTGATTCATATCTATTTTATAATTTTAATCAAGTTCAGAGCTTTAACAATCAGCTGACTTATAGATAGGCTTGACGGTATAGTGTAGAAGTCAAGCAGCCCACAAGAACACGTGCCTAAGAAACTTGTGAACAGAACCAAGATTCCCCTCAAGAATTCTGGGCCACTTTTCACCCACATTTGAATGGGTGAATGAAGCTCCAAAATTCTTGGCCATTGATTATAACCACAGTAACTTGGAAGATTTTTAAAGGAGCTGTAACCAAACACCCTCCTTGAGCCGTAACAAAATTATCAGTAAAGCTCCATTGGAATGTCTTTGAGCAACGTGACTCCCAGTTTTACTTTCCAAGAAAAATGGGGTTCAAAAATATGCCACAAAAGTGAATGGTGTAAATTATTATATAGATATGCTAACTATAAACATACATGAGTAAACCAATTCCCATTTAGAGGACACTATCAAAAACATTGATTGGTTTTAGATATGATGATTTGTTGCCTTCCTTGTGGGAGATAATTAGATAAAAGTTGTCTATTTAGACTATTTGTAATTCATTATAATAAAAGTATGTCATCTGCACAAAACAGATGGCCTTGAAAAAAATACATATAAGAGCTTTATTAAGATATAATTCACATATCATACAATTTGCCCACTTGTACAATTCAAAGATTTTTAGTATATTCACAGAATCATGCAACCATCACCACAATCCATTTTAAAACATTTTCCTCACCCTAGAAAGAAACTCTGTACCCATTAGTGGTCACTCCCCATTTCCTCCCAATATCCATTTCCCCTGCCCTTGGAAACCACTAATCTAGTCTTTGTCTCTATAGATTTGCCTATTCTGAACATTTCATTTAAGAATCAAACAGTGTGTCATCTTATGACTGCCTTCTTTCACTTAGTATAATATTTTCAAGGTTGATCCATGTTATAGCATGTATCACTACTTCATTCCTTTTAATTCTGTAACATGGCTATATCACATTTTGCTCTTTTTGGCTATTAGGAATAATGCTGCTACAGACATTCGTGTACAAGTTTTTGTGTGAACATGTGTTGTCTTTTCTGTTGGGTATATATCTAGGTGTGGAATTTCTGGGTCACATGGTAACTCTGTGTTTAACCTTTAGAGGAACTTTCAGACCTTTTCCAAAGTGGCAATACCATTTCACATTGGCGTGCATGAGGGTTCTGATTTCTCCACATCTTCTTCTCCAACACTTGTTATTGTCTGTGGTTTTTTGTTTTTTTTTTAATTTTAGCCATTTTAGTGGTTGTGAAGTGGTACTTCAAAACCACTAAAAAAATTGTGGTTCTTATTTGCATTTTTCTCTGATGGCTGATAGTGGCTAATGATGCCCATTTCTACATCTTCTCTGGAGCAATGTCTATTCAGATCCTTTGCCCATTTTTAAATTGAGTAATTTGTCTTATTATTTTTGAGTTATAAGAGTTCTTTATATATTTTATAGATACAAGTCCATTGTTAGATATATGATTTGCAAATATTTTCTTCCATTCTGTGGGTTGTCTTTTCACTTTTTGGATGGTCTCCTTTTTTTTTTTTTTTTTTTTGAGACAGAGTCTCATTCTGTTGCCTCAGCTAGAGTGCGGTGTTATCATAGCTCACAGCAACCTCAAACTCCTGGGCTCAAGTGATCCTCCTGCCTCAGCCTCCCAAGTAGCTGGAGCTTCAGGCATGTACCACCATGCCCTGCTAATTTTTCTATTTTTGTGGAGACAGAGTCTCACTCTTGTTCAGGCTGGTCTTGAACTCCTAAACTCAAGCAATCCTCCTGCCTTGGCCTCCCGGAGTCCTAGGATTACAGGTGTGAGCCATCATACCTGGCCAGGATGGTATTCTTTATAGCACAAAAGTTTTAACTTTTTTTTTATTTTATTTTATTTTTTGAGACAGAGTCTCACTCTTTTTGCCAGGGCTAGAGTGAGTGCCGTGGCATCAGCCTAGCTCACAGCAACCTCAAACTCCCGGGCTCAAGTGATCCTACTGCCTTAGCCTCCTGAGTAGCTGGGACTACAGGCATGAGTCACCATGCCCAGCTAATTTTTTCTATATATTTTTAGTTGGTCGGTTAATTTCTTTCTAATTTTTAGTAGAGGTGGGGTCTCGCTCTCGCTCAGGCTGGTCTCCAACTCCTGAGCTCAAACAATCCACCCCCCTCGGCCTCCCAGAGTGCTAGGATTACAGGCGTGAGCTACCACGCCCGGCCACAAAAGTTTTAACTTTTGATAAAGTTGATAAAGTTCACTTTATTTACTTTTTCTTTTGATGCTTATGCTTTTGGTGTTATATCTGAGAAACCAATTCCAAATTCAAGGTCCAGAAGATTTACTCTTATGTTTTCTTCTAAGAGCTTTATACTTCTGGCTCTTAAATTATAGGTCTATAATACATTTTGAGTTAATTTTTTTGTGTGATGTGAAGAAAGGGTCCAACTTCATTTTTTTTTTTTTTTTGCATGTAGATATCCAGTTCTCCCTTCCCCATTTGTTGAAAAGACCATTCTTTTCCCATTGAATTATCTTGGCATACTTATCAAAACTCACTTGACTGTAAACACAAGGATTTATTTCTGGTCTCTTAATCCTATGCCATTGATCAATATGTTTATCCTTATGCCAGCACCACACTGTCTTGATTGCTGTAGCTTTGTGTAAGTTTTGAAATCGGAAAACAAGAGTCCTGTTATTTTGGTCTGTGTTTCGAGATTGCTTTGGCTATTTTGGATCCCTTGAAATTTCAAATGAACTTTAGTAGCAGCTTGTCAGTTTCTGCCAAAAAACCAATTGGAATTTTCATAGGGATTGTGTGAAATCTTTAGATCAATATGAAATCTTTAGATCATTAACAATATGAAATCTTCTGATCCATAAACATTTACTTAGGTCTTTTCATTTATTTACATCTTCTTAAATTTCTTTCAACAATATTTTGTAGTTTTCAGAAAGTAAGTTTTGCACTTGTTTTGTTAAATTTGTTACTGTGTATTTTATTCATTTTGACTTTATGTAAACAGATTTTCTTAATTTCATTTTTAGATTGCTCACTGCTAGTACACAGAAATACAATTGATTTTTATATATTGATCTTATGCTCTGCAACATTGCTGCACTTGTTTCTTAATTCCAGTAGGCTTATTAGTAGATTCCTTAGGATATTCTGTATACAAAGACATGTCATATGCAAGTAGAGATAGTTTTAGTTTTTCCTTTTCTTTCTGGATGCCTCTTATTTCACCTTCTTGCCACATTTCCATGTGTAGAACTCCCAATAGAATGTTAAATAGAAGTGATGAGAGCAGACATCCTTGTCTTGTTCCTGACAAGAAAGAAGGCTTTCGGTCTTTCATCATTGATGATACTGTGGTGTGGGTTTTTCCCAGTAGCCCTTTATCAGATTGAGGAGGTTCCCAATTCCTAGTTTGTTGAGTGTTTTGATCATGCAGGGATGTTGGATTTTGTCAAATGCTTTTTCTGCATTTATGGAGACAATCGTGTTTTTTTGGATTTTAGTCTGCTGGTATAGTTAACTACAGTAATCGGTCATGGTGTATAATCCTTTTTATATGTTAATGGATTCAGTTTGCTAGTTTGTACTTTGTTGAGGATTTTGAGTCTATATTTATAAGACATACTGTTCTATAGCTTCTTTTCTTGTGATGTCTTTGGTTTTCTATCATGTTAAACATAGAATAAGTTAGGAACTGCTTTCTTTTCTAGTTCTTTTGTAAGAATGTTTGAAGAGTTTGAATGATTTTTAAAAAATGTTTGGTAGAATTATCAGTGAACCTTATCAGCCCTGGACTTTTCTCTATGGGAAGTTTTAAAACTGTTAATTCAGTCTCCTTACTTGTTACACATTTACTCATTTTCTATTTCTTCTTCATTCAGTTTTAGTAGTTTTTGTCTTTTTAGGAATTCATCCATTTAATCTAAATTATTAATTCATTGGCATATAGTTGCTCACAGTATTCCCTTATAATTCTTTTTTATTTCTGTAAGGTCCATAGTAAATTCTTCTGAGAAAGCTTGATTTGGAAGAGGGAAGCAGCAAATAAACATTTAAATAAGAAAACATAAAATAGAGACCAGTGTTATATTAATAGTAGCACTAAAGCAGGGTGATATGGGGAAAGTGGCTAGGTGGCTATTTTAGATTGGGTGGTAAGAAAAGACCTTGATGAGAAATAATATTTTAATTGAGACCTACATGATAATAATGAGCCAGTCATACAAACACCCATAGTATTCCTCCAGGCAGACGGAAACCACTAATGCAAAAGTTTAAGAGAGAACAGGTTGGTATATTTGAGGAAGAGAAAGAAGACCAATATGGCTGAAGTGTACCATGTAAGAAGCAGATCAGAAGGAGATTAGGCCAGAGATACAGACAGTTCCAAATTGTATAGAACTTGGTATGGAGCCATTAAAGAATTTGGATTTTATTCCAAATAGAAATCAATGGAAGGCTTTAAGCAGGATATTGACATGATCTGTTTTATGCTGTAAAAGATCACTCTGGCTCCTCTGTGGAAAACAAATTGTAGGGAGTCAAGAGAGGAAGGCCATTTATAGGAGACCAGTTGTGTTTCACTGCAGCAATCCAAGTGATAATAGGTATTGTCTGAATCGGGGTAATAATGGAAATGGAGAGAAATGGATGTATTCAGGATATGTTTGGTAGTAGAATTAACTTGCTAGTAGCCTAGATTATCAATGAGGAAGAGAGAAAAATTAAAAGAGGAATTCAAGGTTTGTTGCTTTAACAAGTTGGTGGATGGCATGAGAGCAGATGATAGATGTAATTATTGTTTTTGCCTGGGTATCTCCACTACCAGGCTATAAATTTGTTAATGGCATGGAAAGTATCTTATTCATTCTTATATCTCAAGCACCTGGGTCAGTGTGAACAGGAAAAATCAGTGATAATAATGCCATGAAATACATAAGGGAACATGGAGAGACATCTAACTCAGTAGGGCAGTCAGAATATGCTTTTAAGAAAGAATATTTGAATTGACTTGTGAAGGAAAGCAGGGGTTGGGGAGAGGAAAAGTCAATAATTTAACACAAAATACTCTGTTATGATTTCTAAACTAGTTTTATGTACAGAAATAAGCTTCTTTTCCTTGCAAAATCAAGTCCCTCTTAAATGGCCCCTCTCATTTCTTAGAAGAAAGGGTGACGCTGGTTGAACCTTCTATATTCCTGTGAGCCCAAATGAGGTGGTACATGTACATAGAACCTTAAAGTATTGAATAAGTTTTGCCAAATCTGCACAGCTTTTTCTTGTCTGGTCAGAAGAGTGGTGATAATTAGGGCGTATGCTTACTTTATTGTTCAAATTTATATAGGGGTTCTTTTTTTCTATTTAAATGTTCTTTATGCTTATTGGCAGTGTTGGCCTTTGATTATATATTCTTGGAAGCCTAAGAGTATGTTAGTTTTTTTTTTTTTTTTTTTTTTTGGTTAAAACACCTAGTACAGTGTATCATGTGTATTTAGATGTTAAATGAATTTATTTTCATGGTGATGTTTTCCTGTCTAGTTCTGCTTTGGCTCTCTGTAAAGATTCTATTTTCTAACAATGTCTGATGTCTGATTGAGATATCTTGTCCACCCTCCCCAAACTTTTTATGTATAAAATTAAAAAACCTACTAAACAGTTGAAATAATAGTGCAGCGAATGCTTATATACACTGCATCTAGATTTACCAATTTTTAATGCTTTGAGACATTCGCTTTATCTCTGTGTGTACATACACACAATTCACATTTAATAAAAACATTTGAAAATATGTTGCTGACATCATGACATTTCCCCCTTAAATACTTCAGCATGAATTTTCAAGGGACAATAACATTCTCCTACCTAAATCTGAAAACATTATTAAACCCAAGAAACTTAACATCAAATCAATAATATTAATTTAATATAGATTCTGTATTCAAATTTCCTTAATTATAACAAAAATGTTTTTATACCTTTTGATTTGTTTGTTTTTTGGACCCATGAGCCAATCAAGGATCATAACCTTGCATTTGGTTGAAAACTATCTTTCAATATTATATACATCGTGTGTTAAATCTGTTGTATATTTTCTTTGCTTTTAGAGAATAGTGTAATCTTTAAGGGTAGAATTTTTTGACTCTTTCAAGCAAAGTGCATGACATTTATTAACTATACGATAAAATAAGCTGCTTTCCCAGCTGCTGCATAACCATAAAGGTTAACTCTGAAAATGACTTTTCCAGTAACCAAGTGAGTTGAACTGTTGCTTTAAAAATTCTTTTTAATGCTTCTTTCCCAGCCTTTGAACTTTTCACTAAGCATTAGTCATTTTTAATAAAAATACATCTTGTTTGTAGGCCTTAATGGCATTTTATTCTTATAAAAATAAGGAAAAATTCACCAGATTCAACAAATTGTAGCTCTTAAAAATTTTTTTTGAAATGAAACACTAAACTACCCTCCCACTCTCCCAAGTTAATAAATTACATAATTACTAAATGCTTTGACAGACTTTGGAATTTTCATAATTTTAAAAACTGATGTCAGAGAAGAAATATTGAAATAGTATTAAAAACATCAGATTCGCTGAAAAGCACCCCTTGCCCAGTTATGCAAATCTAAATACCATGGCAACATTAACCAAGCATTTTCTCTATCAATGTAGAGAATTTGAGCATTTTATTCTTTTGGGTGGCTCATTTATTGCTGCATTTTTAATGGATGAAGCAGTATTATCCAATGTTACCTTCCCAAAAGGGTGCTTTTAATTTGATTATTTCATAGTCTCTAGATCTGTAGTTTATTATGGTTGCAACATGAGTAAGAGAAACGAGAATTAGGTCACTAGTGGCTATAAATATTTATATTCTATCTTGATGGTATTTATCATTCGAATAAAAGTTCTTGACATCATTATTTGAGCCACATTGGATATGGTTATTTGTTTTTTTGTGTCTTCTTCATCTCCAATATTTTTTCTTTCCAAGTTTTCCAAATGCTGTATATATATATATATATATATATATATATATATATATATATATATATATATATTTACATTTTCCTGACTTCTTTTTCCTCAGAAATATTTCTTATGGTTCATATACTTAGCTTTTACAGTTTTCTTCTTTCGGGCCTATCTCCAGTCCATTTTATTGTTTGTATTCATGAGAATTTCCCCCTACACCTCCAGGTCTCTTGAGGCATGTCAATCTCTTTTAAACTTTCCTTCTCCTTCAGAATGATTTTCTGTGGAAATATTATTAAAGTTTATCCCAAGCTCTCTTCTGTTGATTTGAGTTGCTCATATGCTGAAAAAATGTTAGCTAATGAAAATGATATTTTTCCACTCCTCCAATTTAATGGTGCTGGCTCTCCTTGAGATATCTGACTCCTATCCTCATTTCACCTCAGCCAGGTCTAGTGTGACTATAGACTTCATCAATTATCACCAATAAACTTCCACCTCTGAAGTCTCTTATTTAAAATTGTCTTATTTAAAATCTTATTTAAAATTGTCATCTTATTTATTGCCCTTTACAGCCAGCTTGCACTATATTCTCAGAAACATTCACTCAACTCCCCTAAATCATTGCTCTTTAATTTCTGTGTGCTTAGCATCTAAAACCAAACCTGTGGAGAATCTTGCCTGCACTTTCTTTTTGAAAACCATACTTCTATCTATCTACAAGCATGTTCATTAGGTTATCCTGGATGTAACTCAAATTCAGTGTGTCCAAAATAGAACTTATTGTTAATTGCCCCTGACAAGAACAACTGTGCTTCTTTTGTTTACTGGTGTATTCTCCATGTCTGGAATGTACTGTGCACTAAGTGCATTTTTGTTGGATGAATGAACAAATGAATCATATTTTCCTCAACTAAATTTATTCTTCTTCCCAATTTCCTATCTCCTTTCCAACATCACCTCTTACAAACTGGCAGAGAGGACATAAAAATATTTTCTATTTCAGGGTTTTAGGTCCATTGAAGAGGATTAAGTTTGGGATTATGCTTCTAAAAGATGTCAGGCTTGAGTTGAGATAGGCAGAAGTATTCTGATCTTGGAAGCATATGGATTATTGTGGAGAATTTCTTTTTCTTTTTTTTTTTTTGCAGTGTAAACTCTCTACATTTATTTTTCTTTTTCAAAATTGTTTTTGCTATTTTATCTTATATTTTTAAATTTCAGAATATTATAGGGGTAGAAATGTTTCAGTTACATGAATTGCTTTTGTACAGTTTGAGTCAAAATTAAAAGTGTGCACATCACCCAGAAAGTGTGCATTTGTTGTGTGTGTTGTTTTGGGACTTTCTGATAAAAGCCATTCTCACTGGAGTTAAGTGATATCTCATTGTGGTTTTGATTTTCATTTCCCTGATGATTAAAGACATTGAGCATTTTTCATATGCTTATTGGCCATTAGTTTATCTTCTTTTGAAAAGCTTCTATTCATGTCTTTTGCCTACTTTTTAATGAGGTCTTTTGATTTTTTCTTGCTGTTTTGCTTGAGTTTGTAGATTCTGGTTATCAGACCTTTATCAGATGTATAGCATGCAAATATTTTCTCCCATTCTGTAGGTTGTCTATTCGCTCTATTGATTGTTTCCTTGGCTGTGCAGAAGCTTTTTAATTTGATCAGGTCTCATTTAGTTATTTTTGTGTTGCCTTGATTGTTTCTGGGGTCTATTTTACCAAGCAGTGAAAGACCTCTACACGGAGAACTACGAAACACTGAGAAAGGAAATCACAGAGGATGTAAACAAATGGAAAAACATATCATGCTCATGGATGGACAAAGTCAACATTGTTAAAATGTCTATACTACCCAAAGTGATTTACAGATTCAATGCAATCCCCATTAAAATACCAACATCATTTTTCAGAGATCTAGAAAAAATAATTCTATGCTTTGTATGGAACCAGAAAAGACTGCGTATAGCCAAAGCCTGCAGTTCCCAACTCCAGGGCCGTGGACCAGTACTGGTGCATGGTCTGTTAAGAACTGGGTCGCACAACAGGAGGTGAGTGGTAGGCCAACAAGCAAAGCTTCATCTGTATTTACTGCCACTCCCCATCACTTGCATCACCGCATAAGGTCCGCCTCCTGTCAGTCAGCAGCAAAATTAGATTCTCATAGGAGCACAAACCCTACTGTAAACTGCACCTGAGGGGAATCTAGGTTGTGAGCTCCTTATGAGAATCTAATGCCTGATGATCTGAGGTAGAGCTGAGGCAGTGAAGCTAGCACTGGGGAACAGATGCAAATACAGATTATCGTTAGCAGAGACATTTGAGTGCAATAACTGTAATGCACTTGCATTATCCTGAAACCATTCCTGCCACCCACCCCATCGTGGAAAAATTGTCTTCCATGAAACTGGTCCCTGGTGCCAACAAGGTTGGGGACTGCTCGCCAAAGCAACCTTAAGCAAAAAGAACAAATCAGGAGGCATCAATTTACCAGACTTCAAGCTATACTACAAGGCTATAGTAACCAAACAGCATGGTACTGGCATAAGAACAGAGACATAGACCAATGGGGTCAGAACAGAGAACCCAGATATAAAACAATCCTCATATTGCCACCTGATCTTTGATGAAGCTGACAAAAACGTACACTGGGGAAAGAATCCCTATTCAATAAATGGTGCTGGGAAAATTGGATAGCCACATATAGAAGACTGAAACAGGATCCGCACGTCTCACGACTTACAAAAATCAATTCATGATGGGTAACAGACTTAAACCTTAGGCATGAAACTGTAAGAATTATAGAAGAAAATGTTGGAAAAACTCTTGTAGATATTGGCCTAGGCAAAGAATTTATGTGGAGAATTTCTTCAAGGTTGAGCAAGAGGATGGTCCTTTGGGAGGTGTTTTTCATGTGGTAGAGATATGTGTTCACTCCTAGCTGAGAACCAAGAGATGATGATAGGATCTCTGATGCAATGGCAGAGGGTGAGAGAGAGAGAGAGTGTGTGTGTGTGTGTGTGTGTGTGTGATTAAACATTAGGAATCTTGGCCTTTAGCTTGTTTTTCTCCATGTTCTTGGAGGTGTAGCAATTACCACAGACATGACACACAGGCACATATTTTTGGTGATGATATATATGCAATTTTATATCCTGGTTTTATTATATTGCATTAGATAATAACTTTCATGTTGCACAGTTTTTATGATGAAAATTCATGATACTGATTGAAGGGATGTTTTGTAACTTTAAACACCTCCTCTATTAATGTACATTTAGGTTATTTCCATTTTTTCACATTTTAAAATAAAACTGCAGTGATTGCCTTAATATGAGTTTTTTTTCTTTCCTGTATTAGTTTTTCAATATTTATATAACAATTTCCTCTAAAGCTTTGTTTTAAGTCTAAATCATGTTTTAAGTCTCTGTTTCTCTGAGGATTTTCTATTTGTGTTACTGTATCAATGCCCAGAAAGCTTATTTTTCCTTCTTCCATTTGAAATGCTTGTTTCTTAGCCAATTACTATGGATTCACTAATTTTCATTTCTTACATATTTATTTCAGTTCATATACCATTGAAGATTTACCGATGTTGCATAAAAAGTCAGATGTTTAAACTGAGTATAGCATAGCAACATCAGCTTTTTGGTTAGTTAGTTTGTTTTAGATAACTATTTTTTTCTCCAGAGATCCTAATATTTCTTGTCAATTATAACACTTAAACAAATAATTTTAATGTTTAGTTTTTAAACATGAAATCTACATGTGCGAAGTAGATGGCAACCCCACCTTTTTCTTGTATTGGTTTTGTGGACTCTAGTTATTATTATTGTTTTAAAATTTTAATTTAATATATATTTTTAGTTTTTGAAACAGTAATGCAGATACATAATGAAAAATTCAAACATTACAAAAGAATATGTGGTAAAAAAATCCTCTAATCTTTTCCCTAGAGCCAACTATTGTCATCAGTTCTGTTTCTCCCTTGAGTTATTTTACTCATAGTCTAGCTTTTCTCTATCATATTTACTTTAGCTAAAACTGTTGTGTTTCTGAAAAGGGAAACATTTTGTTTTAATTCATATGTTTATTGTCATTTTAATAATATATGTATTTCCTTTATTATTTAGATAGGGTCAATGTAGTTTTTGGTTAGTTATATATGGATTTTCTTTTATCTTTAATTAAAAATCTGAGTAGGCCGGGCGTGGTGGCTCACGCCTGTAATCCTAGCACTCTGGGAGGCCGAGGCGGGCGGATTGTTTGAGCTCAGGAGTTCGAAACCAGCCTGAGCAAGAGCGAGACCCTGTCTCTACTAAAAATAGAAAGAAATTAATCAGACAACTAAAATATACAGAAAAAATTAGCCAGGCATGGTGGCACATGCCTGTAGTCCCAGCTACTTGGGAGGCTGAGGCAGTAGGATCGCTCGAGCCCAGGAGTTTGAGGTTGCTGTGAGGTAGGCTGACACCACGGCACTCTAGCCCAGGCAAAAGAGTGAGACTCTGTCTCAAAAAAAAAAAAAAAAAAGAAAAGAAAAAAAATCTGAGTAAAGATAGGTTTAGATAGTCATTAACTTTTCTTGAGAAATAAAATTAGGGAAGTGGAGGGAATTGTGGAAAAGGTAGAGAAAATGAGTAAGAGTGAATGAGAGGTATATGAAAGTTGGAGCCAGGACTATTGAGTGTGGTGTTTGAGGCATATGCTCATACATAACTTATTTATCTGCAAGTACTTTTTTCCTTTCTAAAGTTAGCACATATACATATTTTTATTGTCCATACTATTGGATAATAAGCTATTAAATTCTGTATAATTGATTTCTAAATAATGTTCTGGGAATGTTAGTATTTGACAAGATATTAGTAGATATGTGATGAAACAAAAATTTCAGTGCTGGCTGACTCCTGAAATCCCAGCACTTTTGGGAGGCTGAGGCTGGAGGGTCACTTGAGCCCAGGAGATTTAGGCTGCAATGAGCTATGATGACGCCACCGCCCTCATGCCCAGGCAACAGAGCAAGACCCTGTCTCCAAATTAAAAAAAGAAAAAACAAAACAAAAAATAAATAAAAAGGAAAAGTGCTGTGGCATTGATAGTAAACATTTTTAGTGAAATTTGTAAGTTGCTTTCAAGGTGTAAGGTGTGAAATGCATCTGAGCTGCAAAGGTATTTGATAACATACTTAGAGTGAAAAGGAAATCTATTACAGAGCACTATCATTCTCTTAACTCTTTGGCTGATAGATGCCATCTTTGTATTTGGCAGTAATGTTATTCTTCTTTTGCAGTGTTTGCAGAATGCAATTTTGGCAGTTCCTGGGTGGAATAGAATTTACTGAGGCAGTTTATATTGTTAAAATGCAATAATTTGTTATGTCAGAAGCAGCTTTGAAATGCCAGAAGAAAATATTTCCTCTTTCTTTTTTCATAATTGCCATAAACAATGTAAGTTGTCTACATAAACTGTACAATTATTTATTTTTAATGTTTGATGGAATGGCTTTAAAAGTTAGGCACAGTGCCAAATAGTGAAGTGTTTGTTTATTTATTTTTATTTGAATCCAGGGACTGTGGGAGGACAGCACTGCCCTGGTGGTGCAGGAGCCTGGTCTGGGGAGGGCAGGAAAAGCAGCAGCCCTGTTAGGACTATTTCCATTGCCGCCACCACCTTTCCCTAGCAGAGTCTTTTATAGTTTAGAAACAAGTTCTGCCTCAAATCCTTTCATGTAATTAGTTGACTGAGAAATAAACAAATAACTTTGTATCGATAGCTTCCTCACTCTCACAGGTTCCCTGTGAGATATGCACATATACATTTTTGAAACTGATAAGCTCCCATTTTCCAAGGCCTGAGACTATATTATTTTATTATAATTATCTGTGTATCTGGGAATAAATATTAACATTGCTCTACCTTTATTGAAGCATTTTTTTCTCTTCAGTTCTAGTTTCTACTTCAGATTAGCTATATTGACCTGTAGAATCCATTAAAAATTATTTTAGTCTATATTTAGGAGTGAAATTTTTACTCGTATTATAATTGCTTTATCTTCCTCTTGAAAATGAGAGAGTTCTTTTTAAACAGTGAAGACACCTCAAGGTGTAGAACTGTTGGTGTTTCCATTCTAACCAATAACAGAGCCAGACTTCATTAGATGTGATTCTTACCCTATTCTCTATTCATAACATAAACAAACACAAAAAAGAAAATAAAGAATGGAAGAATTTTTAGTATAGGCCTTGAATGACTCTCATAGGTATTATTTGGGGTAAGGATATATATGTGTATGTATATATATTTTTTAATATTTAGGACACATGTTATTTGAAATATTTGTGTAAATATATGTTTACATTAATATATTTTATATAAAATATCTACATACATAAAATGAATATTTTATATGTGTATATTTTATAATGTTCATAAATTTATTCATACATAAATATGTAAATGTAAATAACATATAAATTTCAAAATACAGATAATAGCTATACATAACTGTTTTTACATATTTATGATAATATATTTATATATAACAATACATACAATATATAATTATACA